>PVIA01003201.1:0-177740 GCA_004024845.1 Tonatia bakeri | reverse complement strand
GACTACTAGCCTTGGCCATATGTTTTAGAAAGTCTCTTACGGTCTGAGAACACCTTATCTCTGTATGAGTCAGGATAACAATGACTGTTATTCTTTAAAATGCTAATGGCTTAAAATATGTTTAAAATATCTTTCTTTTCCATCAGTGCAAATGGAATCAAAGGATTCTAAAATAGCAGAACCACATGATAGAAGCAAAAGATTCTCAAATGACAGACCCTGAGTTGCCACCAGGAAAACTGTTTTTTTTTTCATCAAAGTGTATGCCACTGAGATTTGGGGATTGTTTGTTACAATAACTAGCATTCCTTATCTGGACTAATAAACTATTGCTCTAAAATCTTTCCCATTTCATTGGATACCACAACTGCAAATCCAGTTGCCTAACCCAGAAACCTGGGCAATAGTTTTGCCTTTACTTTTTTCTTGTTCCCATCATCCATTCTTTCAATATGGTCTTTTGGATTTTTCCCTTCATATGTATTATCTTCAGAATATGTATATTTCTTTGCATCACTAATATACAACCTTATTTCAGGTTACTGATACTCTCAGCCAAATTACAGTCTCAAAGACTGTATCTTCCACACCAACTTCTGATATCCAATAATCCATTTTCTATATCATAGCTTGAATAATTGAAGGGTCCAGTCTGGTCAGATCATTTGCCTACTCAACATCATTCAAGGAATTGCTATTCCCATAATACACTGTCCTAATTATTTAGACTTGTTAAGACCTCTCATGACCTGGCCTCTGTTTTCCTCATCAACTTGAATTCATCATTTGCCCTTCAAAATCCACAGTTTCTCAAATGTGCTGTCTGTCCTCTCCCATATTTCTGAACTTTTGCATATCCCTCACTTTTTCATTTTAAACATTGCTTCTTGGATGTCTTTCATGACTCCCTAAAATAGCTGTATTATGTGTTTCATGCTGCACTGTCACAGAACATCAATCTCATCTTTAACCATGACCTTCTTGTCAGACTATCCCTACAACTTACAGTCAGGGACTGGATCTTAACCATCACTGTATCCTGAGCATTTGGCTTAGTCGGTGGCTCAGAGTATGCCCAGTGCATCTCAGATAACTGAACAATTAACCCTCTCTTTGTATAAAGCCTTCTGTAAATAGTGCTGCTATAAACATTACCTTGTTTATTAAACAATTAAACACTGTTTAATGTTAAATAATATTAAACATTGTTTAATATAAATAACAATAATATAATGTTACATAATTACCTCCTTCATTACTTTTATTCCTAGGTACTTATTTTGGGAAACAGCCTAAGTGCCCATTAGTAGATGAGAAGATACAAAAAAGCTATGGTACGTTTACACCATGGAATACAATGCAGCAGTAAAAAAGAAGAAACTTACACTCTGTAAAAGCATGAATCGATCTGGAGAAAATTATGCTAAGGGAATTAACTCAGTCAGTGAAAGAAAAATATCACATGACCTCACTTATATGCAGAATCTAATGAACACAATAAACTAATGAACAAAATGCTAACAGAAGCTTAGATACATAAAAAAGACTGATAGCTGCCAGAAAGGAAGTAGGGGACAGGATGAAAGGTGGTGAAGTGATTATTAACCAAAGACATTTATGCATAATCCATGGACACAGATAATATGGGGATTGGCTTGGGCAGGGGAGAGGCTGGGACTGGGTAGAGGTGGGGAAAAGGAGGAAAAGCTGGAACAACTGTAATGGTACAAACAATAACAATAAAATTTAAAAATGAGAGTAGGGTCTTTAAAATCTCCAGGGTTCATAAGAAGTCTTACCCACTCTTTCAAAATTTAAAAGATTCCCATCATTCTGTCCTCTTTGGTACATAAAATATAGGAATGTCCTTGAATACATAGGACCAGTGGATAAATGTATAGAGAAAAAGTTAGAAATTTAATATATTTTTATTCTTATATTTCTATTCCATAGGCCAATTATCTATTTTTAAAACTTTGTCTATTGCTACATGCATATACACACACAAATATACAGAATAAAAATACTTCTGCATTTATCAAAAACAAGTAAATCTTCTAAGACTTGCATTCATACTTAAGGCATATTCACCAGATATATCCATCCATTTAAGCACAATTCCAATCAAGGCAAAAGACTGGACTTAAAGCAACGATAAGCCCTTGGAATCAGAATCAACAAGGAAATCCAATTAAATCACACTGCAGTGTTATACTTTCAGCAGTCCAAATTTTATCCTTGACAACAACCAATATGATTTCTTATGGTTTCCTTTTGTGATTTATCCCAATACTGTAAACAAACTCATCCAAATGGGCTCATCTAAAATGCCATTTTATTTAATATATTCCTCTTTATTGGAAACACATTTCTTTGTGTCAAAAAATTAAAGTAGGTCATGAAAGCATTATTGTGACTGTGTATTTTGACTGCCAAAATTATCTAAGTAAATAGTATCTACTACAGCAAAATGGAAGCTCACTTTCTATTTTAAGATAAGTGAAAAGAAAGTAAGAGGAGCTAGCTATTCCTTATGTCTCAAAAGCCCATATTTCAGGTAGACAGAACGGTTTCTAATTCGTGAGCACTCTACTGCTTCAGTCCCAGCATGACAGGATTTTAAAGCATATTGGCATTTGGTATCTTATTTTTTCATACTTAATAATTTTATCCCAATTTTACAATTATGGAACTACTTAAAGCAGCTGTGCATTTCTGTATGTAGACCTGCTGTATGTACCAGTGCATGCCTTGGGATTTGCTCTCTTGGTCTTTCCAGGGGTATGCATAGCTCTTCAAGCACCATGCTTGCATTCAAATTGCTAATCTTCTCAGCTGGACAGAATCAAAAGTTGCCTGTAAAAACATTAAATCTGAATATTATGGGTGGCTTTTTAGGGGGTTAGGAAAGGGCTTCCCTTTTACTATAGATATGTCCTTGCCCTGCTCGAAAATGGCTCAAATCCCTTCAGTCAGGGTCTGATCTTTTTTCTACTCCTACATATAAAATCTAAAATGCAAATGTTCTCAAGGGAAGGAAACTAGTGATTTGTAATGTCTGGTATTTGAATAACTATCATCAGTCTCTGATAAATTTTTAAGGAGAGAGGGGAGAGGAAAGCGGGCCACTGGACAGGATAGAGAGGGGAGGCTAAGCTCCAAAACGGACTTCATCAATTTCTTAACTGAAACCAACAACTCCTTCTCCTCTTGTTATTTAGCCACTCCTGACCCTGGCTGTCTACAGTGGGCAGAAAAAAGATCTCACAGCAATGGTTCATTCTTTATCCCTCAAAATTGAACATATAGTCAGTCATTTTTGACCTTTTGTGTACCACCTTTAAATTCTATCATAACATAGGAAGTATCCTATGTCATCCAGAAATGACTCAGAAAAATTAGAGTAGTTCTTTGTCCTGGTTTTAGAATATGTTACTGTTTTTTAACCTTGAGAACTTTTAATTTAATCTACAGGGGGGGAAAGATGCTTTGTTAATTTTATCTGTCTTCAGAATCAGAGGATAGTAAGGGAAAAGAAGAAAGAAAAGAAAAGAAAAGAAAAGAAAAGAAAAGAAAAGAAAAGAAAAGAAAAGAAAAGAAAAAGCCAGAAGAACCACTACTTATTAAGCTTTGAGCTTTTGGGGGGGGGAGTCCAAAAAAACATGGAAATTGTTTATTAAAAATTGTGTATTTATCCTCACATGTTTAAACTTTGGTCACCCCAAAGTACTTTCTATTCGATGAAATACACCTGTCCAGATGTCTTTTTTTCCTTGCTCAAAACAGTTTTGAACCTGTTGATTTTGATACCTGTTAGTGCTTCTGCCATTTGTTGTTTTACCTCTTCCACATTGGCAAAATATTTCCCCTTGAGGACTTCTTTCATCCAGGGAAACAAACAAACAAACAAAAATTGCTGCTCTGGGTGAGATCAGGTGAATAGGAGGGTGGGCATGGGGGTCATGCTGTTCCTGGTCAAAAACTGCTGAACACTCAGCATGGTGTGGGCAGGTGCATTAGTAAGTCACCCACCATGAAATGGGCAAACGAGTTGAAACAGTCTTCAAACAACATTCACTAAAGCTGAACCCAGCCTCTCACAACAATGCGGGCTGATGCACTGATACAGATGGGCTCCTTAAACACTCACCTAGTGGGGGAAGCCTACTATAAGGAATAACTCCTCCAGAAGATAATTCTGGTTTTTTGGGTTCTCCTCAAGTACTAAACTATGCACTTTAGACATAATATTTTAATTCTTTGCAAAGACCCTAAAAAGTAGCTATTATTAGCTCCATTTTAAAGCCTCACAACAATGACAAACAAACCACAAACCTTCATGGTCTGACATAGCAAAGGACCACAGTCAGAACTAAACATTTTGCTAATTTAAAAGAAAATGCTTAATATCTATTTTATTTTTTAAATGGAATCTGCTAACTATAGCTCATGTCACATTATGAAGGGCAAACCTTATCAAAGAATATAATCTAAGCACTATGTTAGGTCTTCCTCTGCCACACATTCTAGTTCAAAGAAGGTTCTTCTTCTTTTAAGTACAGTCTCTGAAGGAAAAAGAAAAATTCACAAAGCATTTGTAAATTCAGTAGCAACAGCCTGATCCTCAACCTAGCTAGCATTTAGAGCATCTCATTTGACCAAGTATATGATGTATGAGTCAGCAGACTAGCTGTGAAGATAACTCATGATCATAACTCCCAGGAGAAGGGTGATTCCAAAATAGCAACAGCAGAAAGCCATCCACCAAGGGGAACAATTAGGCCTGATGGCATTCTATCCTGCTGCTGCGTGCAGATTGCATATCACAGCAGTTTTCCCTGCAATTTTGCATCTCTAAGCACATCCAGCTTTCATGTTCCAGCCCTCTGCACCGGAGTTTCCTCATCTATCAAGCCACTCTTCAAACAAGGTCTGTGAAGAAAGAACAACTGGGAAGTAGTGCTTCATAAAAGGAGACATATTTGTGGATCCTTTGTGAGCAGAGCATACAATTAAACACTATCATTTTTCCATCTCTTAAAAAGCTTCCTGTCTTTGGAAAAGATGTCAGTATAATTAAACCTGCAGTGACTAGGTAATCAGGAGCAACAAGAATGAAAGAGAAAAATTCAAAGAGCTATTATGTTAAAAGATCAGAATCCAACCAGGTTCTAAATATAGTCTAATGTCCTCCAAAAAAATGAAGGAACTGCCCTATAAATTATTGCCATGTTTCCATGTGGTTCCTTATTATGGTGGGGGCGGGGGGGAACTAGAGCAATTTAAAAGTACAAGGTCTGTCTGGAAAAAAGTCCAGCCATTGTTAATATAACAAGAATGGTTTATATAACATCAGTGTAACCTGGCAGCCAAGGAGAGTGGATTGGAATAAGCATGCACGAATAATGAAGACTTAACTGTACCAGTCAGTGGGGTAGTAGATGCCATTGAGTATACTGTGTGGCCATCACATTCAAAATGACTGAGCAAGGAGGGCAATGAATCTGCATTGAATTTTGCATTAAGCTTGAACACTTCTCCATAGAAACTATTTATATGATTCAGAAGGCTGCAGTTATGGGCAACTGGTGATTGGCAGATTCATTATAACAACACACCCACTAATGCATCCCATCTCATGCAGAGTTTTTTAGTGAAACGTCAAATCACCCAGGTGACTCAGACCCTCTACAGCCCAGATTTGGTGCCCTCAACTTCTGGCTTTTCCCAAAACTCAAATCACCTTTGAAAGGGAAGACCATAGATTTCAGGACATCTACGAGATTCAGGAAAATATGATGGGGCAGCTGATGGTGATTCCAACAAAAGATTTTGCAGAGTGTTTTGAACTGTGTGAGTGCCCAAGGTGCCTACTTTGAAGGGGACTAAGGCATTTTTGTCCTATGTGCAATATTTCTTGTATCTTGTATATCTTCTTCAATAAATGTCTCTATCACATGGATGGATAGTTTCTGGACAGACCTCATATATAGTATTTTTATGTTCTGAGGGAAATATATATATATATAAAAGCATCGCATATGTGGAAATAAAGAGCAACCAAGTGAGAAAAGCAAAGTCTATTTATTCAGAGCTTGCTATATTAAGGAAGAGAGCTACCATTACTGATGTCTTAGCAAAGACTCAAAGACCAGTAAAGAAGTGAGAAAGCTTAGCAGTGGAAAAAGAAGAAGGCTTCAGGTAGTCAGTGTTGGAAGCTGTTGGCATGGGGAAGTTCCAGGTTGGCCGACTAAAAGCTGGGTGTCCTGTGTGACTGGGTAGGGATGCTTAACTGGCTTTCTCTGGTTGGTTCTAAGTTGGAAGTAGGGACCAAAATTAGGGAAGCTGGCGGTTGTTAGTCAAGTCCTGGCCATTCGGGCTGACTGCTTTAGAAATTACTGTTTAGTTTCATGGATTGTTGCTAGAGATAGCAATCTATCTTACTTCAAAGTACGATTTATAGCAGCCTGGTTTCCTGGGCTGTTTATTGTGGATAAGGGGTTGCTTCCACAGGCAGCTTGCTGTAGGCTGTGGGCCAGAGTTCTATTTTTATATGTGATCCAGGCATTGTCCATTTGTAAATCCAGTCTCTCACACACATGTATATCATCGAATAAGGAAATGTTTTAAGTTCTATAAAAATTTGAAAGTGATGACTTTATTATTTTATCAGGAAAAAATGGCAATATCACAGGGCCTACAATACCTAGTAGAAAATAGACTAACCTTTTTGTGATATTCTGCAAAACTTGTTCAAAACATTTAGAAAAAGTACCAAATCAGAACTCTATAATTGTAAAACAAACAAAAAAAATGTTGTTTCTACTGTAAAAGTGTTCTCAATAGTTTATTAGATATTGTAGGATGGCATTTTTAAAGAAATATATTTATCTCTACCATTTAGTGCTCCACAAATAAATCTAGTTTAATGTCATATTGAATCCTCTCACAGTCAATCTTTATACATTATGGGTGGGCTTGATTTTTATTTCACCTTATTCTAATACGTTTTACCTTATTTCCAATTACCCAAACTTATATACAATCAAGACTGATCTCTTACATGGCTCTCAAATGGCTACAGAGTTCAGAATAGGATTTCCCCAAAGAGTTTGGGCACTAGCAATATTAACAGAATCATGGTGTTCCATCTCAAAGTAAACAAACAGAACCAACACACCTTTAATTTACTCTCTGAGCAACAAATACCAAGTGCAAGTACATGCCAAGTACAAGATACTATGAACTTGTTGCTGGGATTTCAGAAAAAAGTGATGTAAACCCTTCCTCAAAGAACTTAGGTTCTGGTAGACAAAAACAGACTTATAATCAAATAGGAGGAAGTATTAATTAGTCATTCTTCTGTAAAGTCATTCCAGAAGTGTTTGTAAGATACAGTAAAAACACAGAGGAGAGTGTTGCTGCTCTCTGGGATAGGAGATAAAACCTCAAAAAAAAATCTGTTTAGAACACAGAATTTTGGATTTATATATTTCACAACTTGGACAAATTCAGGAAAGACATTTAAGACAATGGAACAGGGTGAGCAAAGGCATAGAGCATGAAATAGCCTAATGCATTTGAGAAATCAAAGTTATAATTTCCAGAAAGAGGGTACATGTTGAGGAGGGATAAAGATAAAAATGAGGGTTTTTAGGAACCACATCATGACTACAAGAATATCTTACCAAGGATTTTATACTTTATTTTGGGGAGCAATGAGGTGCCTTAAGGAGGAATATATATATATCTGAAAGTCGCATGGATTTTTATTGCCAAAACTTATTTTTACAATTAGTTTTCTAGAAAGATACATCTACTGTTGATATATTTGTGTGTGTGTGTATTCTTGTAGTTTTTGAAAACTATTTTACTTCCGTGTAGTTCTTGTAGTTACTTATATGAGAACCCTCATGTTCTAATAAGAACATTTACAAAGAGACTTCATAGGCAGAACCGATTTGTACAGCAGAAATGAGATGTTTAACATCTAAGGAGACAAAATTGACTTGCAACTGAACAGAGGAAACTGATCCTCAAAGAAATGTTTAAAAGTAATGCAAGAAGAGACTTCAGAGATCACCTAATCACCTATTCCATTTCTGACTCTACATGGACAGGATGTTAGAAATGTTGCTGGAAGCACCAAGCTACGACAGACACAATGCACCGAAGTGCAACTTTCCTTCACATATTTTCAATGAAAAAAGTAGAAAATCAATTACTAGCCTCAAGGGAACAAAAGAATTTTGTTGCTAGAGATGGAGTGAGAGAATCTGGGGAACAGTTCCCTGGAAAGAGGTGTCTTCTTTGTGTTGTGAATCCCTGCTGCTCCTGAGATGGTTTGGTGAATGGGACTTCAGTGTGCACTGTCTGAGCATGAAGGAGTGCAATGGACTGGCATCTGGATGCAGACTGGGAGAGCTAGAAAGTCGAGAGCCAGCTGGCTAGCAGCCTGGGTAGCAGGAACAAAGGTGAGGTGGTGGAACTGCTGATCGGTACTCCAAACTAGCATGAACCAGGGCAAAGATTGAATGAGTGCTTCTTTCTGGCCAGACAAGAATGGGCCCAGCACGAGAGGGCAGCAGTGTGGGCTGTCTTAGATCTTATCCAACAAAAACCTGCAGAGTGACACGCAGGCCCCAGCGAGACATCTAAGGTTTGTTTCTTTTTGTTTTGTTTTGTTTTGTTTCAGAATAAAAAAATCACCCACATTAAGGGAACTATAGTTAGATATCTCCAATAATAATGAGAAGTCCCTAAGGATACAGAACTGTCAGTTTTAGCAAATTAAAATATGAGGTACCAGGTAAATTTAAATTTCAGGTATTCAACAAATAATATTTTAGTATAAGTACGTCTCAAATATTGTAGGGACATAAGTGCACTAAAAAGCCCTAGTGGTTATCTGAAATTCAAATTTTCCTAGGCATTCCCTGTTTTACCCGGAAAACCTGTGGGGAAACCCACTTCAGCATGAAACATTGGCGAAAATCAAGAAGCACAAAACCCACACGCCAAGCAAGAATTTTTATTCTCCCTTTACCATTCCTGTTTTGCTAAGATTCAACCACAGAAGGCTCATCAACTGCAAGTCTGGAGAGAAGGATCAGGGGAGAAAGAAGAATCTGCCCCCGTCTCTACCACCCACAGCGGCAACCTCTGTCCACTGGGGAAGCTGGGAATCTGACTATTCCGTGGGACTGGACAGGTTGAGTGCTGAGATAAATCTGTTTATAACTCACATCGACTATAAAACATTGACTTAATTAGGAGAAAGAAAAGTGATGGGTTTGCCTGAGTTTTCCTTCAAATTAAGGGGGAAGAACAACTTCCAATCTCCTGTGCTCAGTAACTGGGCAATAGAAGAAAACAAATTTGCACTCAGATTGAATTAGAAGCCCAACTTGTACAATATACCCATTAATGTGCAAATTATCGGGCAGAGACCTACAGAGATGTGCCCACGGCTCTGATAGCAGATGGCTGCTAGAGACGGATGCAGGTGAGGGAGACCCAAGACTTCCCTGTACACTCTGCCACGCTGACTCCATGCCATCCTGCCAGCAGTGGACCAGCCTCTCCTCTCCACAGATTCCCCAGGAACTAGAAAAAGCCATAGTGGGCAAGTTGACTCAAAAATATTTAAATAATTGTAACTTGAAATCTTTCCAAGGAGACTTTCTTGAAAATTTAATAAATTTACCTATCCAGGCTGCATGGACTGAACAGACAAAACCATCTACTGCCTGATGTTAACCTGGCTTCTTCCTAGATGGGCTTCCCAAAAGGAAACGAAGCCCATCACTTCTGGATGTAGAAAGTGAAACAGCACATGCATTCCTCTGGAGACTCCAGGGAAAAATCATTTCCTTGCCTTCTCTAGATGCTAGAGGCAACATGCATTTCTGGGCTTGTGATACCTTCCTTCATTCAGAAAGCCAGCAACTGCATCCCCCCTACACCCATGTTCATCGTTACATCTCCTTACTAACTCTAACTCCCTGCCTCAGCCTCTGTCTTTCACTTGTAAGGACGCTTGTGGTTACCATAGGGTCTCACAAATAATCCAGGATAATCTTCCCATGTTAAGTGTGGGTAGAGGTGGAAGAGGGTATAAGGGGGATACCTGGTAATGAAAAAATGCAATAATTTTTTTAAAAGTTCCTTCACTTAATCACAACTGCAAGGTCTCTTCTGCAATTCAAGATAACATATTGACATGTTGTAAAGATCTGGGGCATAGACATCTTCGGGGACCACTATTCTGTCTACCACAGATGTATTCTCGTGTCCTTCCTTTTGGGGCAAAGTCTAAATTATGAAGCAAGAGGCAGGAATAGCTGCACATGCTGAGATTTCTCCCTTCACTCTTTCTTCTTTCGAATGAAGTCATTCATCAGCCCTGTTTTGTTAACTCAAGGACTCCTAAACTCCGTGATTACTTTCTTCCATAACTAGAAACTGACATCTATTGAACACTCACCTTTTAGAGTCACTTTATATCACTCCTTAGTCTGGCTGCTTTCTCCTCCCTATGACCGAGTTTTCTCCCTGCCCTTCCTGGGGGCTCCTCTTCTTCCCCTACTCCAACTGTGTGGTTCTGCTGGAGACACCAATCTAATTTCCCCTGTTCCATAGCTATGAGTGTGGGGTTGTGGGCCAAAATTGGAGAGAAAAAATCCTTTTGAAGATGTCTATTTTGATAAAATACAAACATGGAAACCCACCCCAAACCATCTACATTGAAAGACGAAATGAAGTCTATGTCCTGTCTCCCTACGAACAGAAGAAACCAGTCTCCAGTAGAAAAAAAATGAAGCTGAGATTCCGTGGAGTAAGATGAATGAGATAAAGAAAGAGTTGTTTTGGCAATTTGATTCCCTGAATTTACTTGACCTGGAGATCAATCTACCTCGGTCCTTCTCTGTTATCAAAGTCAAAAAAAAAAAAATCCTTTTGTTTGTTGAAACTAAATTAAATGGGATTTCAATCATTTGCAGCCAGAATATTCTTTATTTAGTATAGTGCTGTTCTGAGCAAAGTGTTATACTAACAGTGTCCCATTAAATTATCAAAATGATCTTGCAATGGGATAATGCCTGCCTCTATTTTACAAATGAAGACGTTGAGACAAAGACTGATTAAGGAACCTGCCAATTATTATATTAATAGTGTGACCAAGAGGCAAAATTTAACCCGGGTCCCCATATCAAATGCCTAGTCTCCCAATAACAACACCAGCACCCAATAACAACGCCTTTTCTCCCCTGCAGTGAAGCTGCAGACATGCCAGCCAAGAGGAGTCTCCCTGGCCCCCTTTGAGTATGTTCTACTCAGCCTTGTATTGTGCACATGCAGTTTCTTCAGTCTTGCTGGGTAATCGCTATAGTGCTGAGGAAAGAAAGTGGTTACTGGATAAACCATTCAAAGAGAAATACTTAGCATTCACTGCTGGTTACATCAGCTGCTGCTCTGAAGGAAAAAGAGTCTTTAGACCACAAATTGGTGATTGGAATTCATGAAGCCTAATCTCCTCCTGTACCTAAACCTTCTAATGTGTGTTGTAAGCTTTTTGCATTTTGATTTGTTTTGAGTAAAACTTTTTACTTTAATGGGATATGATACAATTGAGGGCCTGAAAGAAATGATGAGTTCTCAGAGAATATATCAAAAAAGACTGACACAAGCAGCTTTTCCATCGGTTCAGCGCCTTGGGGGAACGAAACCATCCCAAGAGAGTTATTCAGCTCTGTGATGAGGAACCAAGGGATGAAGCTCCAAATTGAGGGCAGGATGCGCAAGGGCTGTGGGAAAGGTGGAAAAAGGATCTTCTCCTGTATATACTGAGAGTTTTAGGTAGGCTGATTTAAGCAAAAATATCACTCCGTCATAGAAGTCTTCCTTCAATCTCCACTCCAGATTAGATATCCAAGGATACATTCTCTTCACTTCTCCTTTATAGCACTTACTTATGTAATTAATTGATCAGTTATTTATCTGTCCTCTGTGTCCCCATTGGATGTGACTGCAGGCTCCATGCTTGCGGGGTTTTACACATCCTCAGTACCCAAAAAGAGAGCTCTGCACCTGTTAAAGGAAAAAGGAGACAAAGGCAGGGATGCTGGCTCATGCAGGTGATGGTATAGGAAAGTAGGTGACAACCACTTCCCATGAGGCGCAGAGAGACACACTGATTTCAATTTGATTCTTTGCTCTGGTTTGTCAGGAACAGCCTATAATGTGCTCTTTTATTTTATCTCCAGCAGTATTTCCAACCAACAATTTTTATCAAATGGTAATTCCATACCTCTTGTTCAATCCCTCTTGTTGGTTGTAACGTTATTACTGAATATGCCAGAATCAGTTTAACATACAATACCCGGTGAGGTAATGCCTTGTTCTGGTATTTGAGGATTTGCTGCCATTTCTTCATTTCAGAAAGGAGGAACCTTCTCCGCTATTAAAAGTATTTAAAGCTCAGCTTTACACTGAGCCAATTTACTCGCTCTTAAACATCTGTTCTTGGTGTTACCTTTCTGCAAACTCCCCTCTCTTCCCTGATCTAACACTTGGTCCTGCAATCAGTACATGCCCTCTTCTCATCTGCAGCTACTTGTCTTAAGTTATTCGTCTTGAGAAATCTTCACTCCATTACATCTTCAAACGAGTTTCTTTTTTAATACTCTCTCACTCTTTTCACTACTAATTCACAAGCCTTTCTGGTGATTCCTCACGTCTTTCTTATCTGTCTCTGCTACTTATTATGAAATCACTATCTCCAGACTTTATATTTGCCACAGGTACATGAATGCTTGTCCACCGAGGTCATGCTAAGCTAGGGGAAACAGGTGTTTAAATGATCAAGTGAGGAGCCAGACGCAGGAAGCTGAGCATATATGAAATGAACAGACCAGAGGCCATGTAAACAAAAATGAAAACAATAAGGGTGCGGCTACATAGAAAAGAGAGTAAGTCAAGAAGTCAATTTTCCATGAAAACAGTCAATAACCAAGAGAGATGCAGAGACATGGTTACCCTCTCCAGGTTGCTGTTTTGCATTGTTTTATTTTATCTTTAGAGAGAAGATGTATTATCTTTCCCCACCCAACGTGGAATATAGACACTTCAGAATATTCAGTTATTCGGAACCACAATGATAAGTCTTTAAAATCTGCATAAGGTGGAAAAAATAAAGCTGAAATTTCTTAAGACTGACAGCTCAGAAAATCTGACTGTAATTTTAACTTAGCAGTAGACTGGCCAAAAGAAAGAGATAAAAATTAGGATAAAGTAATGAATACAGATAAAATAGGAAACAATTTAAAGTTTTTATGTTCAAGATCCAGCTTCTAAGGATATGTTTACTAAGCTATTCATTTGTTTTATTCATGTATTAAAAATGTCTTGGTTGTACAAAAAAAAGTATTTGAGTATGGAGGCTTCTCATTTTGCTAATGCCCAGAGTGGTATTTAAGTACATGGATTAAAAACTTAGTCTGACCCTGGCCAGGTGGCTTAGTTGTTTGGAGCATGACCCAATACACCAAAAGGTTTCTGGTTTGATCTTTGGGCACGTACAGGAGGCAACCAATCAATGTTTGTTAGATCAATGTCTTTCTCTCTCTCTCTCTCCCTCTCACTCTCCTCTCTCTAAAAAAATCATAAACGCATCCTTGGGTAAAGATTTAAAAAAATTTAAAAACTCAGTCTGTACTTCAGCTTAAAAAGAGAAAGAGATACAGAGAAAAATGGATGGTAAGATGTCCCATTATAACAGCCAGTGAAGAGACCACTAAAGGTTCCATGGGTCCACAGCAAGAAGAGTCCCTGATGCTGAAGCCTCTTTGGCCTAAGTCTTAGGACCCTATAGTCCTGGCATCTCAGTCAAAGCCAGCTTTAGATGACCCTGTCCTGAAGATAGCTATCTGGCATACTTGTTCAAGAAAAGAGTTACAGTGTTCCCCAGAGTAAAATAAGGAAGATTTCATAACAATGATTTGCTCAGATATTTTCCCACTTCACTAAATTCAGCTGCCACCTTAAGAATGGGAAAAGGGGTTATGCTTTTGGATGAATACATTAGAAAAGTAGAGTCTTTATTTCCCTTCAAAAAGAAAATACCTTGTCCAAATCAAACTGTCTTATCACTAAGAAGTAGGATATTGCAGAGGCAGCTCCCACCTCCAAATTCTATTTTAATTCTATTTACCTCTCATTTCTTCAAAACCACCATGGTAATAGTTTTAAGGTGCTGTGAAAATAGCAAGTGAATTTAGCTTAGTGTTAGATTTCTTGAATTACTCCAATTACTTTCAGTGCTGACTTTCTTTTCCACCCCAAAATATCTCCCTTCTATTTCTAATGTAAGGATCCTATATCAAATGTTTGATGAGTTTAATATTATTTTAAGCAATTTCATTATGAAATATAACATATGACCAAAAAAGTGCACACATATGTACAGCTCAATGGATTACCACAAAACAAACTACTGGATAAACGCCATCCAGGTAATTACAAAACGGTCATGGGGATGTAAAGTACAGCACAGAGAAGATAGTCAATCATATTGCAATAACTGTGCATGGTTCCAGGTGGGTACTAGAAATATCAGCAGGAACACTTTGTAAAGTATGTCTAACCAGTCTGCTGTACACCTGAAACAATCCAAAATAATATTAAAAATAAAGTGTAATTGAAAAATAAAAACCAGTGCCAATGACACCCGAAGGCCTCTCCCTCCACCATGGTCTTTCCTCTTCACTACTTCATCACTCTTAAGAAAAAGTTCGCTAAGCCCTGATGGAGAGTATCCCATTATTTGACACACAGAATTGTAAGTCTGTACTACTCTTGACCAAACATGTGTGTGGGTTTAATACTGGGACTCTTAGGAATAAAGCTGTTACAAGCATTCTTTTATCTGTCTATGGGGCCATACTGCTGACTGTAGACTCAGATGAGTGTGTACAATTTTGGTAAATAATACCAAAAAAAAGTATAAGTGGTTGTGCCGATGAACACTTCCACCAGCAGTGTGTAACAGGACCCAGTGCTCTTCTTCCTCTCCAATAAATTTGAACCAATCTGCTGTGCATGTAGGAGCATCCGATTTTGTTTTTAATTTTAATTTTGTATTCTTTTTTAAGATTGATTTTTAGAGAAAGGGGAAGGAAGGCAGAAAGAGTGGGAGAGAAACATCGATGTGAGAGAGAAATATTGATTGGTTGCTTCTTGTGTGTGCCCTGACCTGGGATTGACCCTGCAACCCCACCCTGACCTGAGATGGAACCAGCGATCTTTTGTTTTGCGGGACAATGCCCAGCTGAGCCCCACTGGTCAGGGCTAGTTTTGTATTCTTGTTGGATAGCTACTTGTATGAAGTGGCCATCCCAGATTTTGGCATAATTTTTATTATATTGTCTCTTTTTCACAGATTTGTAGATTTTATATATTCTGTATTCATGCCTTTCAAAAGTTATGTTTATATAAATATCATCCGCTTGGTGGCTCACCTTTAATTTCCTTAAAAGAAGTTCTCAATGTTAATGTAGTTACTTTATCAACCTTCTTTTTATGCAACATACTTTCTATAGACTACGATTTTTACCTGCCTAAAAGTCATGACCCTATGCGACAATATTCTCTAATATAACTTATGGAAACCTTTGTGTTCTGAAACTTCAAATATTCAAATGACAATCGTCCACCTGACACTGATTTTTGTGCACATTATGAGGGGAGCTCAGTTTTTACTTCTTAAAAATATGCATGTCTAGTTGTTACAGCAATATTTATTAGAAGACTATACTTTACCCCACAGCTCTTCATTGCTAACTTAATTTTTAATCAAATATTCATATACGCAAGTATCTGGAAATAAACTAAAGTTACCCATCTAACTTTGCTAAAGGTAAATGTATTCATATATTACAATCTAGCAATTATACTCCGAGGTATATAATCTTTAGAGAAGCATATATATTTATAAAGGACATGTACAAAAATATTTCAAAACAGCATTGCTTTTAATAGGCCAAAACTATTAATAGAAACAAGCTAAGCAACCATCAACAGGAGAAAGAATAAATACAGTGTTTGAACTTATATTATAAGTATCCATACAAGGAAAATACAAAGCAACAGTAAAATTGATGAACAAAGTTACATATTTCAGGAACAAATCTTACTAATATAGTGTTGGGAAAAATATATGTATTGTACGATTCCTTTATCTAAGATATAAAAACAAGTAAAATTGATCTGCTGTTAAAATTTTAAATGGCTACTTTCGGGAGAACAGAGTAGATGTTCACGAATGGGGAGGAGCACAAGAAGATCTGTGAACTACTGGCAACATTCTGTGTCTTCACTGCATTGCTTTTATGCAATTCGTTTTGCAAAAATTCAGTCAGAGTGCTTTCAATCTGCACCTTATTTCATGTATCTGTTACATTTTATTTAAAAGCTTACTTTAAAAAAGTCAATAAAGTAAAAAACACACATGTTCATGTCAGTGTGGCACGTACGGGTTTTGAACAATAGAGGAATGCTTCGTGATGTTGATGAAAGAATGTAAGAAAGTCTTCAGGAGATGCGGTTTTTGTTGTGGCTTCTTCGCTAATTGGTTTCCAATCTTAAAAACTAGTCCTTTGACTTCTCTGGATTATTGTTTTCTCCTCTGTAGAGGGAAAGGCATTGAACTTCGAAAGGAACTTAAAAGAATTATGTTTTGAAATTACATTTACCTCGATAACGAGAGCAGAGCTGCACACCTTCTTTACACCTAGTCCCGTGGGAACTCTGATTTTTATTTCTATTTCTTGTGTTTTCTCTGTTAGTTTTATCGTTGGCCTATTTCTAAAGACGTTTCCCATAACAGCTTTCATCTTGGAATAATCAAAAGCTATTAAAAAAAAAAAAACAGCAAAGCCACTTCAGTGTTTCTCAGTGACATGTGTGACTGGCCATCTGGTCCCATTCACAACTATGGCAAGATGATGCTTTCTCGATCTTATTAATTCAGTGCGTGTCTTTCTTTGAGAAGTTAGAGGGTCACATTCAATTCCAAATTTCCTCTCAACACTCATGGGGAACATCTGGCATATGCCCATCCCTTAACTATTTTTTGATAGGGCAGGATTTGGTATGCTAGGGGAAAGCCTTTAAGCACATCAAAATAAACATTCACACAGGGATCTTTTCTATTCATTTCCATGATTTAGAGCCATGCATGCATCCAAATAGCAAGATTAATATCTGTTCTCATGCCCTTACATCTGCTTTAGAAGTGCAATAACTTTCTATCTGTGTCATGGCCCCTGATGTATCTTTGATCCAATCTATCTCATGCTACGCTAGCATGTTAATCTTTCCAAAACACAACTTTCAAACTCTTCAGTATGTTCTGATGTTTTACTTTATATCAGACCTCCTCAAATTTTAGCAAGCCAAAAGATCACTAAGGGGCATATACTGTTTTTAGAGGTAGATTCCATGTCCTGTACTTAAGATATTGATTTTGTTAGTTATGAGCAAGACACAGAAATCTACCTTTGGTGCCCCGTCCAATGTGGGGAGAGATGGGAGACTCACAACTATCCTATGCATTTTTAGAGATGCTTCTTTGTCCTCTGTGAATAGATGAATGACTATGTAAAAGTGAGTTCTACCTTGGACAAACATCCAATGCTGAATCTGCATGCTGCCAAGAAATTCCCTTCAGCAGATTCTTCTAGATAATTATTTTATTTTATTAAATTCATTGGGGTGACATTGCTTTATAGCATCATATAGGTATCAAGTGTACATTTCCATGATACATGATCTGTATACGGCATTGTGTACCCAACACCCAAAGTCAAACCATCTTCCATCACTATATGTTTGGTCCCCTTTACCCTTTACTATGCCCCCACCCCATACCCTCTGAAACCACCATACTGCTGTATCTATGAGTTTCAGTTTTATATCCTACATATGAGTAAAATCACGTGGTTTGTAGCTTTTTCTGACTGACTTATTTTGCTTAGCATAATATTCTCAAGGTCCATCTGTGTTTTAGCAAATGGCAGTATTTCATCTTTTCTTATGGCTGAGTACTATTCCATTGTACATATGTACCATATCTTCTTTACCCAATCCTCTATTGAAGGACACTGTTTTGCTTCCAAGTCTTGGTCACCGTGAATAGTGCTGCAATAAACATAGAGGTTCATATATCTTTGCAAATAAATGTTTCAAGTTTCTCATGTAGATATCCAGAAGAGGGATTGCTGGGTCATATGGTGACCCTATTCTTAACTTTTTGAAGAATTGCCATACTGATTTCCATAGTGGCTGTACCAGTTTACATTCCCACCAGCAGTGAATGAGGGTTCCTTTTTCTCCAGAACCCCTCCAACACTTGTTATTACCTGACTTGTTGATAATAGCCATTCTACTAGGTGTGAAGTGGTATCTCATAGTTTTGATTTTCATTTCCTTAATAGCTAGAGAATTTGAACATCTTTTCATATATCTTTTGGTGGTCTATACATTTTCTTGGGAGAGGTGTCTGTTCAGGTCTTCTGTCCATTTTTTGCTTGGATTGTTTGCTTGTTTGGTATTGAATTGTCTGAGGTTTTTAAATACACATTGGATATTAACTCCTTGTTGGAGCTGTTGTTTGCAAAAATCATGTCCTATTCGGCTGGTTGCCTTTTTGTTTTGTGGGCAGTTTCTTTTGCTGTGCAGAAGCGTTTCAGCTTAATATTGTCCCATTCATTTATTTTTGCCTTTATTTCCCTTGACTTTGGGGTAAAATTCATAAAATGTTCTCTAGAACTTTCCCTTTGCTAATGCTTCAAAACTTGACCTGACTTGGACCATTGCAGGGTAAAGAAAAAAGCTAAAATCAAGAGTGTGACAGCATGGGCTGTTTCACAGACTTTCTTTCTCAGGTATTTGAATAGGGAACCTTGGACAATATCCCAAAAAGTAACAGGTGTCAAGCCCCTGGTACATGGAGGTCTGAAGTAACCACTTCAGAACAGTCTTTCAGAAAGATCAAGAGTTCACTGAACACTATTGGAGCAGATAAGAAACTCTCAGACTCCTATAGGAGCAGCCACTGCAGCTCTGGGAATAGTTGAATAATGAATGGAAGCCCCATGTGAGATTAGCAGAGAGACATTAGGAAAAGAATGTTTTATTGTTTGGAGAGGTCCATTCTCTCATCCCGCCACCCACAGGAATTACCCATGATGGAATACATAGATTATCATTTTACATGACACTGGGAAAGAATAGCTAGGGGTAAGTGTATTTTACTCCAAGACAAGTGAGAATGGATAACTAGGTTTTCCATAAAGAAATGTGATAAGAATGGAAAAGTCAAGATGTATCAGATTATTCTACCTATATCACCCATCCCCATTACCTCTCCCCCACACACATAATACTTTTCTTCTGCAACCAAGTAATACTTAGCTATTTTCCTGCACACACTGGCTATTTTATGCAGTTGCCGTGTATTTATATAGGCTCTTCCTTCTGTCTGGAATTCCAAACTGAGTGCCTACTCATCCTTCAGATCCTAGTTCAAGCTCTCCATCCCAATCTAGCCCTCTTGGACCTACGAGAAATAATCAATTATTTTCATCTCTGTTACCCTCTGCTAGCATCTTATCATTTATGTACTTCTATTGCATTACATATAACACTGTACTAGAATTGTGTGTATTCTCCACCAGACTTAAACTGTAAAGGCTTAGACTCTTAAGGATAGAGTCTAAGTCTTTATCTGTATATTCCATATACAGCATGCTCTATTTGTTCAATTAAATAGAATTAAAATAATTGAGAGGGATAGCAAGTTCATTATGAAACATTCAAAAGGTAGCTGGGTGCGAAGTTCCCAGCTAAAAGTGCTAAGTTCACCCTGAGGGAGAAACATGAATATTTTATCTTCTACAATGGCTAAGACAGGAAACATGTAGATAATTTTCAAAAACTGAATGACTATATGCTTAAGTGATTATTGTACCAAATGACACTGAGTTCACTTCAGCTTGCCAGAGAATTAAAAATAAAGGGTAAATTCAATCAATGTGACTATTTTGATTCATTTCGCTATTAAACTAAAAGATATACTTAGCCAGAAAGAATAAAATTGCCAAAGCCTCATTTTAAGAGAACAATAACTAGTGTGTATTGCTCACTTGGAACAGACTGGGCACCATTTTAAATATTTCAAATGTATTATCTCAATACTCACGGTAAGCTAAAAATAGAGGTGCTGTTACTGTCCTCATTTAGGGGAAACCGAGGTTTAGTATGTTTGCATAACTCACACAAGATCATGTAACCGCTGGGGTTAGCAACCGAGAAATGGAACTGAAAACTGTACACAAAATAATTAGATCATGCAGCACAGCACGGATGATGTTATTAAAAAAGGTAAGGGCCAATGTACATTATGAAATGTTTTTCCTTATTAAGTAAATTTTTTTATTAAAAAGCTCTTTAAAAACTCTAAGTTTAAATGAAATTGTTCTTTCAGATGTGTTAACTTGTTAAAATTAATTTTGTGGATTTTTTCAAATATATATTTGTGTTCAAAGGCCAAATGACAGAGAATATTATTAAATGATCAATTTTAAGAGGTATCTCTACTCGAGCTGATATTCTAATAACAAAACCCCCTTCACCCTGTATGGGAAAATCCATAAGAAAGCCCTTTTGGCTGGTACATTATGTCCACGTTCAGAGAACTAAAATAACATGCCTCTGTACATACCCTTCCAAAGAAAACAGATATGAGTATGGTGTTCCTCTGGGCCCTCAGGCTCCAACAGCTTTTTGCAAGCTAAAGGAAATGGGAAAGTATTACAGAAAAAAAATGACCTGTGTCATTTCTTGTGGCATGTACCAAGTAAGAGCCCCAAGTCAAAGATTGTAAATGAGCTTAGTCCCTGTTAATATGAGCATTCCTGTAACAGTAACAAACTCATAGACTTGAATTC
Source organism: Tonatia bakeri (assembly GCA_004024845.1). Classification (NCBI taxonomy): domain Eukaryota; kingdom Metazoa; phylum Chordata; class Mammalia; order Chiroptera; family Phyllostomidae; genus Tonatia; species Tonatia bakeri. The sequence continues at coordinate 156,732 of PVIA01003201.1, read as the reverse complement.
CCATGCCTGCACTTCCTCAGTTTGGATAAGCAGACCCTTCCAAATCCTTCCTGCATTTTCATGAAGAAATTGACTTGATATTCAAAGACTAAAATGAAAACAAGCTTAGTTAATCCCTCACTCTAAATGACCAGGAATTTCACAGCATCATACAACTAGTTAACTTTCATTAATCCTTAGGTAGAGATCTTAATATTGAAGCTAAAATCTTATATTGCCAAAATTAGCAAAAATAACAAATCAATACAGTCAAAGAAAAATATTTCATCTACCAGGTCAATCTCCATCCTACACAAAATTTTAGATTTAAAATCATTTATGAGTAAGTATTTAGTAGTGCTCCTATTGATAATTATTGAAAAGATGCTTTATAAAATTTTAATGTTAATATAATTTCAAATTCTCAAGAAAAGGTACAAGAACAGTACAAGAAACTTGCACATAATCTCTATAGAAATTCACCAGTTCTACCCTATTTGCATTCTACCCAATCCATTTTTTATTTAGTTAAATGAGGGTGGAATGTCTAAGCCCTCACTTCTAGTAAAGACAATGCTTATTCCTTCAACCTTCTTTTCATGTCTATCTCTAAGAAAATCATTGACTATCTAGGCTTCGTTGAACTTTCACACTTACGAACTCCCAAACAAACATGGTCATGCAAGACCTCTCTCTTCAGTTACTCATTTATAATTGTACTTGGCATCTGGTCTTCTCAATTAGGTAAGCCAACCACCTCACACTCATTTCCAAAACAACACAAAGTCTCTCCCCACTTCCCAACCCAAGCCCCATCTACCTACTCTACCTTAATTAATAGCATCAGTGATTAAAACAGTTATCCCAAGTTAGAACCGTCAATTAGGCTATCCTTGACATCTGTCTCTTTCATATTCCACATCTTGGTGAGAATCAAAACTCCTTCCCTTCAGACTTACATATTTTACTCCATCACCAATTCTCACTGTCTTAAATATTCTACTATTCTGTATTTAATTTGGACTTGAAATAATTTTCTATGCATAAGAGGTCTGTCTGGAAAAAGCCTGACCATTGTTAATAAAATAAGAATGGTTTGCACGACATTGATGTAACCTAGCAGCCAAGGACAGTAGACTGGAACGTTCATGGGTGTCTAATGACAACTTCACTGTACGAGCCAGTGGGGTGGAAGATGCCATTGAGTGAGCATGTGTACTATGTGGCTATTGCATTCAAAATGACTGAGCAAGTAGAACAACGAATCTGCATCAAATTTTGCATTAAGCTTGACCATTCCTCCTCAGAAACTATTTGGATTATTAAGAAAACATTTGGGGACAATGTAGTGAGTCAGCACAAATAAAAATGGTGCACAAAACCATCAAAGATGGTCGAGAATCTGTTGAAAGTGATCCATGTCCTGGAAGGCCTGCAACAAGCAGAACACCTGAGAATGCTGAATGTGTGTGGGTTGTTGTCCCATCATGAGTATGCCTCTCCACGCCAAACAGTTAATAAGAAGTACTACCTAGATGCTCTTCATTGGGTGAGACATGCAGTATGATGAAAATGGACAGAGCTATGGGCAACTGGTGATTGGCAGCTTCGTCATGACAATGTGCCTGAATCATGTCTCATGCAGAGTTTCTCAGTGAAATATCAAATTACCAAGTGACTCAGACCCCCCACACCCCAGATTTGGCACCCTGTGACTTCTGGCTTTCCCCAAAACTAAAATCACTATTGAGGGAAGAGATTTCAGACCATTGATGAGACTCAGGAAAATATGATGAGGCAACTGATTTTGATGGCAAAACAAGGTTTTTCAGAGTGTTTTGAACAGTGGAAGAGACGCTGAAAGAACTGTGTGAGGTCCCAAGGGGGTTGAAGCATCATTGTCCTATGTACAGTATTTCTTGTCTCTTGTGTCTTCTTCAATAAATGTCTGTTTTTCATAGTACATGGATAGATATTTTCTGGACAAACCATGTATATTCTTGATCACCTAATTAATACTTATCCTAAACAAAGCTATCACAGTGATCTCTATAAAACAGAAGTAAATATAATGCCATCATGTCATTCCTCAGATTGTAAAGTTTCAATAGCTACCTGTTGCCTGAAAGATTGAATCCAAAGTCCTTAGACTGGTACAAGATGTCTTCCAAAACCTGGCTCTCATCTTTTTTACAGATTTATGCTTTTTATTTCTCCCCAACCTTCACGAATGCAAACAACTAGATAAATGAAATCAAGCACCATTAATTGGTCACAAAAACTACTTTGAAGTACATGAAAACCCAGTTTCTGTTAGGATTAAAGGCCATTCCTTTCTCATAGTAATTTTCTTTCTGGAAAATCCTCAATTTATCATACAAATCAGGGCTTAAATATCACCTCCTCTGCATAGTGTTTCCTGAATTCACCATCTCCCATTATTCCTCTTCTATATACTTACAAGGCCTTATCTATGTTTCTATTTGGTTCTCATATAATATGAGAATGCTCTCATACATTATATATCTATTGTTCCATTAAACTTTGAGCTGCTCAATGGCACTCTGTCCTCAATTCTAGCTTGCTGCTTGTCCATAAGGATTGTTCAAGACATATTTAACAGCCCTGGATGGTATGGCTCAATGGATTGAGCACCAGACTGTGAAGTAAAGGGTCACTGGTTTGATTCCCAGTCAGAGCACATGCCTGGGTTGTGAGCCAGGTCCCCAGTATGGGGCAAGTGGGAGGCAAACAGCACATTGCTGTTTCTCTCCCTCTTTTTCTCCCTCCCTTTCACTCTCTCTAAAAATAAATAAAATCTTTAAAACAAAAAATTATTTTTAAAAAAGACATATTTAACAAATAATACCACAGCTATGAAGAGTTCACAATTTGTGTGTCCTTACTGTTTTCCAGGAGCCGTATGTATTACCTCACTTCACCTTCTTCTACCCTCCAGGAACAGACTGTCAGGTGCTACTAATAGTCCCATTGTACAGGCAAGAAAATTAAGATTAATCATTTTCCGGTCTTACACACACAGTGGGGCCATAATAGGCATCATCCTGGATGTACTGGTTCAGAGCTTGGGCTCATAAGCCCTTCATTATAATAAAATAAATAATATGTTAGTCCCTCTTATACTTGAAGTAAAGAATTTCCTTCTTCCCAAACAGCATTACCCTTGACATTTCTCTCTATCCATGCAATAAAGATCTGTGTTTCAAAGAATATCTCTCAGATTTGTAAACATTTTTTCCTGATAGCTTTATCATCCCTTTAACATTTTCCTTGCTGTAATCTACCCAGTTAACGCTCAGGACTGTTTCAAATGTGAGTAGTTGCTATTCAGATCCCGGTTTTGAATGATTCATTCAGACCTTTAAACTATTCAACTCAATGTTTCCATTATTATTGCAAATAATGAACTGAATGGTTCTTCAAAACACTCATCCACTCTCTGCCATACCTGGGGAGCCTTTCTTCTCTCAGGAATGACTCGGGAAGGAAATGTGCAGAGGAGAGCATGAATTTTAAGGTCATCACCTGCACATGCAAGGATTCAGAGAAGATGTAGTTGAATTCAACAAGACCCATTGCTTTGAATTCAATACTTATAACCCCATTCTAAATAACTGTTTAACTTAATTCCACCATGAGTTTTCCCCAAAACCAGTTTCTGTTCATAGTCCCAACTTGAGTCTGTTTGGCTTCTCACCCCTCACTATCCTCTCAGACTTTGGATTTTCCACAAAAAATTTAAGCCACGCGCACCGAGAACTCCTGTTTTAGAGATCTCGGGAACGCAGGCATGATTTGTCCTTTTAGTGCTCCTTTTGCCATTCCCAGCTGTGCAAGCTTGGAATGACTATAGTAAGTAGAAGAGACATTATTACTAAATTCAACATTTCTTTTTACACTTGTTTGACTCTCCAGATAAAATGCTGAGAACTAAAGAGTTAAAATAAATCCAGTTCATAATCAGATGAAAATGTGTTAGGCTGAGATAAATTTCTTGTTGTAAAACTCTTTTCACACTCTTGTTAATGTCTCCTAGAAAACTGTGATTGCTTTCTTCAACTCTTTCACAAATAAAATCCACCTACCATATGATTTAGGGAAACAGATGAGTGGTCGCTAGAGTCCCTTGGAAACGAAGTTTGTTTTAGAACTGAAATTGGACTGCAGGAAGTTAGACCTGGAAGAGGACTCCAAGATAAACTGACACATTTTATGGTTAAGCTGAGATCCAAGCAAGAGGAAAGACTTGTGTGTCGCATGGCTTGACAGGAACAGAACTGGGTGCCAAGCCAGCCAACTTCACTCTGTAACTCAGGGCTGACATTCACCATGCTCCCTGAGACGAGACATGATGGTGAAATGAACAAAGGAGACAGACGCCATCTCTGCCACGCCCAGGCCTTTGTAAGAAAAACTCACCCAGAGAAAGAAAAGGGCACTAGATATCGGTTTTCACTAATAATCTTCCTTTATCACACTAATTTCTATTATACTTAGGGCTAAGGAAATAGCACTTAATTAAATATGACCCGTAATTTCAAAATAAACTAAATGTGCATTTCAATATGGCAAAGTGCTTTTAATGTCAACTCTAATATCCTTCTTCTCTGTCTTCATTGATCAAAAGTCCATTTATGAAAACAAAATACACATTAACACTTTCTTCCCTGGGTGATGGGATTGAAGGGTGATCTTATTTTCTTGAATATGTATTTTTTGACTTTCCAAGTTTTCTATAGCAAATGTGTTATTTTCAATTAAAAATAAATTTTAAAAGAGAAAAGGAATTATCCTTTAGGGCACATTTTTAGTAGGGCCACATATTAGTCTCCTATTGAATATGCTGTAACAAATTATAATAAATTACCACAAGTTTAGTGGTTTAAAATAACACAAACTTATTATCTTATAGTTCTGGAAGTCAAATGTTCAAAAAGTGTTCACAGGACTATACTGCTTCTGGAAGCTCTAAAAGAACAAATTTCCTTGTCTATTTCAGCTTCTACAGCCACCTGAATTCCTTGGTTGACAGTCCCTTCCTCCATCTTCAAAGCCAGCAGCATCCCCAACTCTTTCTCTCTTTTACCTGTGCTTCCATCATCACATCTCCGACTTTCTTCTGCCTCCAACTTCCGAAGACATTTATGATTACACTGGGCTCACCTGGATAATCCAGGATACACATCAATATCCTTAACTTAATCATACCTGCAAAGTACCTTTTGCCATGGAAGGAAACATGTTCATAGATGTAGACACCTTTGCCAGGGTTGGGGGGTGGCATCTATTCAGCCTATCACAGACCCTGTTTATTAAGCCTGTCTGATTTCTTCCAAACATTCTCAGTCTTTCCTCTTTATTCACTACCCCTATCTGTCACAACAACAAACAGAAATACTCACACACGCCATTCTTTTTTATGTCTCTGTGGGGTATGAAAAAATTATACCTAAGAGTATACCAGTTAACAGTCTTGATCCCTTCCCTTCTGCACTTCAAACATCATTATTTTTTTCTCTTTCTCTCTCATTCTCCCTTCTTTATTCAATCGCCAAATATGAACTAAGCACCTATGTAGTCCCAGACAATGCCTATGTTCTAAAGATAGAGTGTTGAACAACGCTGATGATGACACTGCTCACGAACTTTCATCGTGCTGGGAAGGGTGAGATAAACCTGCAGACAAATGTATGAACAAAATAACTAGACATTGTTTCTAAATGCTAGGAGGTAAACAGGCGGGATGTGATGAAAGAGTAATAAAGAAATGAATGGCAGAATCATCAGTGAAGTTCTGTCCAAAGGGTGCAGTTGAGGCTAAGCCCTGAGATGGGAGAACAAGATAGAGCAGAATGAAACCAGATTTGTTTCTGTGGATAAAGGATTTATCGTGGAAAAAGGCTGTCCTGAGTCACTTCCTCCAATATCTACAGTAGACCCAGCACTGTTTAGAGGCATGAGTACTGTTTGGACTTGGGAGACATCAATAAATGACAGAGACAACAGAGAAATAGTCTTTAGTTTCCTCACCATTAATATTCAGAAATGGAATAATAAAAATATTCTATAGTTAATAAATCTGTATAAAATTTCATTTTCAACAGTTAAAATAAAATTTTAAATAGTTAAAGATACACTATCCTTTGGGATTCTGAAAGTCAAAGGCTTTTGGCTCTAATATACTGCTTTATTTAGGTTGTGTGTGTGTGTGAGATAAATGTCAAGTTGGTAGAGTGTTTCATTTAAAGAATCATCAAATAGACCAAATGACTGAAAAATAATTACAAGTTTATTATAGTCATCTAAGCCCATAGTATCCTCATTTCTGAAATGAGGCTTCCAATTCCTTTGTGCTTCTAATAAAAGTGCGTGCACAGCGGACATTTATTGCTCTGACTCAGACATGCTGTCCACCAGCTGTGTTCTTCCTTTGGCCACATCTCAGCACTGGAAAATTGGCTAACACTGCTGACCCCAATATGATTTGGATTCTATTCAATACCTAGGAAAACATTATAGATCATTCTTATTTGATCATAACAAGGCAGCTCAGCCCTATTTTATAATGGTCATAAGTAAAAATAAATAACCAATTTTGCCTCAATGAAATAAAATCAATACTGCTCCTTTGCAATATGCTTCTCAGGGAAGAAATCCACAAATTAGTCTCATTTCTAAAAGCATAGTAGCAAATCACTCAGACGTATAATTTTTTTTCAAGTCAGCATGAAATGGGCCAAAACACACAGTCTGTATTTTGCAGGTCCCCAGCAAGCTCACAGTGGCTCAACTTAAAGTAATTTTTACAGATGATTACAACAGATATATATCCTTGTGCACCTTAGAACAACACAATCTAATTCTCTTTTTGTGACCAAGAATAACATAAAATGAGATTTATCTGTGTGTTCACAATATCTATTAGGTGCCGCGGAGAGGGAGATGGGGTGAGCTCCCTGTTTACTCGGAAAGACGTGGTCACGGATAGTGTTCTGACACTTAGGATAAATGGAGTTAGTGCAGTGTGGCCATAAAAGTCATTCACGGTGTTTTTTTTTTTTTTTTTCTTCTTAAAACTCCCACGTTTACAGTGATAGTTAGCAGGAAAAAATGTGAACGTTTTGCTTACAGGTATTTATCAACTTTTCTGATTCCTTTATGAATTTATAACTAGGGTCTTAGACAATGCAAAGTACCCAAACAGAATCAAGCACCTAACCGTTAATGAATACATGGCAAAGAAGTAAAAGTTATAAGCTTTTAGAAGTTAAAAACATATGTTTCACCCAATAATTTGGCCAAAAAAAGAGAAACAAATGAAATTTCAAATATTTTCATAGCTTACAATTTTTCTCAAGCAACAACTCAAAAATATGAAGAAGTTTGTGTATCGCATTAAAATCAATTAAAGAGGCATATGACCAATAAAACACACTTTTGTACTTTGTCAGGGCTCTTTGCTTGTTTGTTTCCTATTTGCTAATTTTTAAATAGTCGGGGGATAAATATACAAAGGCAAAAACATTTTTTAAATGTGTCATCGGGTCAGGGACTGGGGCCTTTCTGTGAAAATGGATGGGGTCCCTCCCGTCTGTCTTTGCGGAGCAGCAGAGCCACCCCCTCCCCCATCTGCCCCCGGAACTCGCGCAGTCCTCTGTTCAGAAATAAGCACCGAAATACTGCTTAGCTGGCTGTGCATGAAAACAAAACAGCATAGCACCCATAGCATTTTTGAAACCTTGTTTCCTTCAGCAGCTATTTTTAAGAATGACTTTATGTGTATAATTACAGTAAGCCATGTACAATGGAGTGTGATTCTGAGCTCCGAACTAAAGACAAAGCACCCTGCCCTCCAGAGAGCGGCGCTCTTCCCCACGTCCTACTTCCCCTCCTAGGTCCCATGATATCAATGAGACCTCTGTCTGAGGCCAATATTTGCGGCGTCTTCTTATGTACCCATTCATCAACTCCCACCAGCCTTGGGTAGGGTAGAATATAAGACTCCTTCGGTTGCATCTCTTGGAAAAGAGAAAAATGGAAGAAGTACAGAGAACTTTTATCATGGGTATGGGAAGAGGACTGAATCGGAAGTCGGAATTCTGGGTTCTGCTTCTGTCTCTTCTTCATTGTAGTGATGCTTGATAATTTGTTAATTTCTTTTTATCTCAATTTCCTAAAATAGTCATGCTCTGCATCACAACATTTCAGTCAATGACAGACCACATATATGATGGTGGGCCCATAAGGTTATAACAGCTGAAAGTTTCCTAATGCCTCATGGTGGTGTGGACCATGGCAATCAGAACATCATTATATAAAGCATTATTCATGCATTTGTGGTGATGCCAGTGTAAGCAAACTCAGTGCGCTACCACTCATACAAAAGTATAGCACGTACAAATTATGTACAAAATACTTGATGATGATAATAAATGACTATGTTACTGACTTATGTATTTACTAAACTTCCTACTGTTATTTTAGAGTGTACTATTTCCACTTACAAAAAAAGTTTGCTGTAAAACAATGTGCTGTGTTCCACTGGCAGCAGCCTCATGCCTCTCATGTTTACTGTGTCCCTTGCTTGCCTCATTTTCCCGTGTGCTTGATTTAATCTCGTGTTGTTTTGTGCAGTAACATGCAGTGCAGGTCTGTGGCCTAGGCACAATAGGCTCTACCGCATAGCCTAGGTATGTAGTAGGCCAGACCATCTAGGTGTGTGTAAACACAGTGTGCTCTATTATGTTCATACGATGATGAAATCACATAATGACACGTTTCTCAGAACACACCGCATCTTAAGTGGTGCACAACTGTGTATAACAGAAAGGGGTTGGACTAAATACTCTCTGAGGCTGCTTTCAGAATCTCTATGAATTCCCAGTTTCAGTGCTCTTGACTAAAAGCTGTTTCCTTCCTCCTCTCACCATGTGGCTCATTTTATATAAATGACCTGGAACGACAAAACCCTTCATCCTCGCCAGCCGAGTGTGTGTAGCTGACCTCCATTTCACACAGCCTATGAGTGTATGGCTGACTGGCTTGACTATTTGCAAGTCAGCCTTCTAGCAATTCATCTTATCTTTGCAAGTTGGCAACAATTTAGAGGTTAAGACAACTGGAGTAACCTGACCGTGAAATGGCCCCTCCCTGGCTCCACTTTGGCACAAAACCAGCCTTTTGTTGTCTGATGTAGCCGAGCCTCATTCTTCCAGTATTTAGCTCAGAAATTTAACATTCTTAGGCTTCTTGGTGAAAAGATGACAGAGTACCACCACCACTAAGAGCCTTCCCAGCTATTCCCTCTTATACAGTTAAGCCCAAAGGCAGGCAAAGAGTGGCACCACCCAAGTCCAAGAGATGGGCCGTCCTGAGGGCAGGTCACCAGCACTTTCAGCCATACTGTAGCAGGTGTAGATCCTCTCCCAGAAAAGCCAAGTCAACAGAGGAAATGCAAAGATGACCGCTTTGACAACTGAGTCATGAAAAATGAAGGAAAAATGCAATCAGATTTTCAGTGTTCAACGTTCATAATAAATTTCTGGTTAACAAATGGACACATTTGTCTTGGGGGAGGGCTAGGGGTCACATTAACACCACTGACTCAAAGGTCAGAATCATGAAACAATTCATGTTTATTCTAACTCTGTGGTACATTTTTATGGAGCAATACAGTTTTTAAATGTCCTTATGTAAAAAGTAACCCCTGCTGATGGAAACAGTTTTTCTTATGACATCAGTTTTAAGCACTGTGGACCTATAATCCTTAGTGCTACTGGGCTGTAGACTGTATTTTGAGAAATACTGTCACTAATAGCTTTGACTTTTGGCACTGAGAGAACAACTCTTAGGTTGAATGCTAGCTGAAAAAGCAATTCCACTTTGCAGAAGTCAATGACTATGCCTCCTTCCTATGTCACCTTACTAACTTCATTCACTGCCTATTATGAGGTACAGCAATGCAAAATATTAATATTTAACTACTTCAATATCTTTGTAGGCTACACTTTCACATGCATTAGCTCTTTTAAATCTCACAACAACCCTACTCTCAAAATACCTGAACATCTCAATATGATACAACTATCCAGGGCTGGACCTGGAATCCTGATTACAAGCCTGGTGCTCCTCCATCACGCACACATACACACACAAAACAGTTCAAACAACTCCCAGAGCTGCTGGGCAATCAGATTCAACGTTAAAGTCTGGGAGACAAGAGTCAGAAATCCAAGCAAATGGAGCCCAGAGGACACTCAGAGGTAAGAGTTCTGGTTCCAAGTGGTAGCTGAGATGAGTAGAATGAGGTGGCACCAAGCACAGGGTTTCATTCATCAAGCCCTAGTTCTAAGGCTTTTATGAGCCTGACACGAGTATATCCATTAGCCATTTAAGTAACTTTATTCTTTATGGAGCATTTTCAGAGAATTATGAAATGCCTTGTTTTCCCTCTAAATTAATTACTTTCCCCCAAAATAATGACTGGACTTCTGATACCTTTGCTGCTTAAAAACAAAATTGTTTGTGGACTCAGACTTTAGTATTTAATCAAAGCCAGCATTCCTTCTTAAATCAAAATAAATTGCAAAATCTTCGTTCACTACAACCAGTGAGTACGTGGGCATTAGTGGAACTTACAGCACTTGTGCTAGAACCCCGTTTCTGAAACAAGGTGCTTGAAACTAAAATATGCACATAGCCTTCGTTAGGCCACTGACAGTCACTTTGCAGAACCTGATTATAGTTTGAAATATGCTGCCTGGTTCCCTAGCATCATTCATTTCAAGGATATAGAATGACAGGCAAATGGAGCTGACCAAAATAAATTATATCGCTGTGCACATTCAATGAAGCTCACCCTAAAAAACAAAGAAAAATAAAAACACGAGGAACATCTATTCTCACCAAGTGAAAGTCAACTCCATTCTGAATGGAAGCATGTCTCTCCTTACTTCTGTACAAGAAAATACAATTTAAAACCCAGCCAAGATTTTCATTGAGCACACTGAGCAGGAAAGCAAACTTCGGGATGGAAGCGTCCTGTTTTGTTCACATGACTGCTCTGTGGATTTTTGAAAGATGGATTTGTGTTTTGTTTCTGGGTATCACACACGACGAAGAGGTGCACATTGCCCCAATACATGTTCAATACGATGTGGGTCACACAAGGTCATACTTCCAAATACCTCAGATCTCTGGAGAATTCACTCTGCTTCATGCATCATTTATTTCCCTGGTCTGGCTTGACTTTCGTCAGAAAGCTCAACACTGTTATCATGGTGTGATGAATTGTTGCTACAAGAATAATTTCCCCCTAAACTCACACACATAGCTTTTCCTAAGGCTGGATCCATGCAACATACCAAGGGCTCGTTGAGAGGTTCAAATATGCCCATCAAAATAGTTTTTTTTTTTTTAATTCATGAGACAAATGTTTTGAGTGACTGCTTTGGGAGTAAATCTGATGGGTGTTTTGGCATTGTGAAAATATAGCCTCAGTTTTAACAACGATTTGCTGCAAATCCTAGAAAATGGACTTCTCAAGGGACAAAGGCCTTTATGCTGTTTATGGTCTATTTCTGGAGTGCTGAAGAGTTCAATTTGATAAAATTGCATAGATAACTAGATTTTAAGTTTTGGTATTTAGAATCTAGCATTCCACAGAAATGCACCAGGAATTTCATTAAAAGGTATTTAAATTTTAATCAATATATGTTTGAACATTTTAAAAGGGTAACAATAACATACACTCACAATTCCCATTTTCTTCACCTGAGTTTAATCCTCCTCCACTTTTCATCTATTCTCTTCCAACTCTTCTCCTTCCCTGGAAGAACAATATCCAAACCTTTAAGTTCCAAATCAGGAACAAAATCTCCAAAGCCTTCTGGGCCCAGGCGGGCAATGCACTGGTTTAAGTGAGCAAGACATACACTGAGGAGGAAGCAGGCAGCAGTCAACACCTCCCACTCTCATGTTCATTTCAAGCTTGGTTTGTTCTCTCTCATCCTGGGAGGAAAGAGTAATTCTGTGCTCATAGCCCATGCAGAAGAAAACATTTCCATGTACCTTAAAGTTTTGACCAATAGGCTGGAGTTACAGGAGAAGGTGTTGGGGAAGTCATCTTGGAAAAGAAGTGGTTCCACTGATGATGGAACTGAGTGGATGAGGGTTTTCTGAAAAGGGGAAGAACTAACTGGTGAGCCGCTGATGATCTCAGCTCGCTTGATGTTGATGCTACACTGAGTGGCAGAGGCTAGGGTATAAGGATGGTTCTCAAAGCAGCGAATGATATGGAACCAGCATTACGTATATATGATCCTGTGATTCTTACTCCCTGTTCATTTATTCACCTATTCAACAAAAAGCTTTAGCATCTTTGTGTGCAAAGTTCCATGTTACATGTCAGGAACATAAAAAACATTTAAGTGAAAAAGAACTCAAAGGAAAAGTGGTTGTTTCTATTTGGGAACTTGAAAGAGATGAGATCTGAAGCTCCAAAATGGACCTAGTGTTACAAGGTGACCAGAGACAAGGGGAGGAAAGCCCTGTCTTAGTCCCAGAGAACACTGGAAGCGGAAGCAAGGAGGCAGGAAACGGCAATTCATGATGGTCTCGGATGTGAGCCATGAAGGTGGCTGGAGAGAGGGGGCTCTTGTGAGCAGAAGGGGTGGAAGACAAACGAGAAGATGAGAGAGGTGTGGAGAGGGTCAGGGAGTTCCCAGGACTCAGTTTTGGAATATAGGCCTCATCCAATAGGTAGCAAGACGCTTAATGTCTTGAAGTGTTTTTTATTAAAGCCCATGTGATCAGCAAGGTTGGCTTGCTTTGTAAAATATATTATTATTTCATTTTACACGTGTGGAATCTGAGGGTCAGAACTATGGTAATTTGCCAATAATAACATGTTTACTAAGCAGAAATGGCTCTCAAACCCAAGATATAAACCTGCAAACTCAGGGCTCTTTCAGGTAGAAAACGTAATGGCACAATAGCACCCTGCTCTGAATGCCCACCAGTGCCCAGAGATGTATCGGAAAGCCATAACAATCAGAAATGGAAACAAAATCCACATGCAAGTTTTTAAGTGTCATTTGGTTTGACGAAACAAGTGTAATTATGTCTAATTTTCCAACTGAATCCTGATGACATGTGCAAAGCCAGGCACCTCTCATGTTGGCCTATCTGAGCACTTTCAGGGGAGAGAGTCAGGACCGACCAGACCCAACCAGGGCCTGAGCTGAAAGGATCATGACAAAACACCAGAGATCACCACATTAAAGCCAGGAGAAAGTCTGTTCTAGGACTTTCCCAACCAGTTGAGCAAATCCCACCACTTTAGGTCAAACTATAAAATATATGATCATTCAAAACAAGTAAAGAATATGATCTTATTCTATATGGCCTAAATATTTCAAGTTTTGTTTATTATTTACCTCTATCATGATAAAAAGGGTAAAGACATCTTCACAAGGAGCTGATTATCAAATTCTCTTGGGCTTTTCAGAAAGAAAAAATTACTCTCAAGTTCCTGCTTCTCTCCTTTCTCCAGGCTATGTCAATATCAGTCTGATAGTGATCCACTCTGAGATGTCACCTGCCATCTTGAAGTCAGCCAATTATATTATTTAATATTATTTCCTCCCATGCTGGTCTTGGGTTTTCTACTTACAGCCTGGCTATTTAAAAGAAAAGGAGTGGATGACCGATGCTCCCAGAGTTTTATGTATTTCCTCTAGTTATAGAGATAAAACAAATGTCCCTGAGTTTTCCAGGGACATCCTCCCTTCAACATCCAGTTACTATCATTCAACTCCTGGCAATGATTCACTGCTTGCAGCTTTATCCCCAGGTAGTAATGAGTGGGTGTCCTGCCTGGTAAACTAAACGCTCATGGTGGTTATCTGTCTCTGGTCACTTTAACCCTCCTTTTTATTGCTCCACAATTACCCTCCTGCTCCACATTGCTTTGGGTCTTTCTTTTTCCCCTTACCCCAAGCATGGCTACACACTCCTCTCTTTATTCCACCCAGAACAGCAAACAACAGGCTGAAGACTTGACAAACCTTTCTAAAGACTGAGGGATGGGATAAGGAAAACTGGGCATCCATGGATATTGTTCCCAGAGTCCAATGACATAGTTCCATCTACCAAAGTGTTTCCCTGGACTTCTCTTCCCCTAGTCCTCTGCTTGTCACTATATTGTCTGATATTTTATGCACGCACTTGTGGTGGTGGTGGTGATGGTGGTGGTAACCTTATCTTTAACAGATGGAAATGTTGGACTATCACTCCTTTGACTCAGAATACAGGCCTCCAAACTTCTTTCGGAGCCAACAGGGAAGAATATCTCACTTTCCCTGTGCTACTTTCATCAGCCTGTCCAAGGTCACCCTATAGTTGATCACACTGAGATGTCATTCTGCCCCATTTATGACAGATGTCCATAATTAAGTGTACACTCATGTCTTGTTTTCTGGGCCATCTCCATTCTGGAGAACTTATGCAAAATCGGAAGACCCATCAGAGTGAATATTTTCAAAAAGACCCAGAGATGAACACAGAAAGACACCTAAAGGAGTATTTCAATAACATCTTGTCCCTGAAGCATCCCTTTGTTCACAACTTGTTTCTGGGAATATACCACTCTGCATTCATATTCTTTGGTGTGTTACTTCTTCAGTCCAACTCTTGGCCCAATTTCTCAATATATCCCTGGTGTTAATGGGGTACATTACATTCAGTGGCAGGTTTACAATAATGATATAAATATTTTTCATTTCACACAAAGGACCTGCTGAATGGTTTTAGTGGATTCTTTCATAAGTCACCCAGAAACATAAAATAATTCAACAAGAAGAAGGAGATGGTTAATCAGACACAACTATGAATAGGTGTTATCTCAGCCTTTCTCACCAATAAGGAGAGTGGGCATGAAGAATACCAAGAAAGATAAAAATGAAGCGTACTGGAAACTGTGGGAAGAGAATATGAGCACACTGAGAGAGGGAAGAAGGCAGCACTGGAGGTGATGTGTCGGCTGGGTGTCAAGAATGAGCAGGATTTGGAAGAGCAGAGCTGAGAGATAAGAGTCAGCAATGGAAGTAAGTGAGACTGAGGGAAAGACAGTTAGCAGGTGAGGGATACAAGGAAAGCAAACATTTATTATTCTCTGAGAATCAGGAGTTTAGTCCAGGATGGTGATAGACATATCATTTTTTCCACTGTTGCAAATTTGAGGCATCCCCCATCTCTTCTTCGAGCAGATGTATACCAGTTCCCAGGATGGCCCTTTCCCGAAGGAGGAGAGCCAATTTCTTTCCTTATCAAAAACACAACCTCTTAAGTGGGAGTAGCCAGCATTTGTGACTAAATGAGAAACAAATGCTGTGTTCACTCTAAACAAATAATGGGCCCTGTGTCCTAGTGCCTGAAATTGCCACTCTGGAAATAATGAGATATTTTACAAAACATGTGCCTACACTGTAATAAAAACAGACCAACAGTCATCCGGTATTAGCTGAGTCTCTCCAGATCTGGCTAGAATGCGTGTCTGATGACCTCATTAGTTTTCTCAGGGGTGGGAAGAGGCACAGACAGATGTCCTGAGCCACGTGACCGGGTGAAGACAAATAGCCAGGATGCAGCTGTGTAGACAGCTGTCTCAGTCGATTAATAAACAGATCTATCCATTCCCCTTGGTATCTTGAAAGACTCTGGGATTATCACAATTTATACACCAGTCCCAATATGTCTCCCACTCAATAATACAACTAAGCCCTTTCCTGACATTCTAAGTTTCCAAAGCTCACTGAAAATATAGGTTCAACTATATTGAATCTTTTAGAGAGAGAAACAGGAATTTCTAGTGATGCAGACATACAAAAGTAGCATTACCCCCAATCAATTAATCAAATCTCTGAACATTTTAAAACATTCGATCCATGATTGTGTGACTTCAGTTGAGAAGGTGGAGCCATAGAGACCAAGGGGAAAAACCACCACATGGGACCATGCCTTTGGTCACACAGAGGGGATTAGACAGCTTCGAATTCTGACATGGTATATCTATCTACCTACCTGTGATCCCACAATCCCAGTCCTAAATATTAACCCAAGGGACCAAAAAAAGCAAATGCACAAAGAAAATAAAACAGCTCAGTTGTCCATCAATAGGTGAATGGACAAACCATAAGATATTTGTGTAACAATTCTAGTCAGCAATGAAAATGAGTAACTTACGGTTTCCACCAGACTTCCGATGAGATGAGTGAGGCTGCGGTATGAGGAGACACTTACCTTGTTGTGGTCACGCAGGTTTGCATTGCCAGATGGGACCCATCCTTTCATTGTTCATGGGAACCTAGACGTTTGCAGCAATGACCATGGAAACTTCTCTGGGGGTGTCCTCTGAAAAACTTCTTGTTGCTGATCTTGCTTTGCTAAATGTAATCTTTTTTCTCACATTATCTGTTTCTTGACCTGTAAAAAGATAATTAAAAAAACATATATATAATAACTTAATTCAACTATTTCACTAATCTGAATAACTTGTAAATGATTTAGAATTCTCTATGTATATGCATAATCAATGTGACCTGAGAGCAATGACATTTTGGTTTGATTCTTTCTAAAAATCAAAACCTCCAGAAACTTAGTCTATATTTGAAATATTTTTATACAAAGTAAATTGAAACAAAAGAACAAATAAACTTAACTTTCTAAAAGAAAACAAGACAAAAACATCTGGTTGGTTACAAAGCAGATACTATTATAAATAGCAATTTAAAAAGCTGAAGCGACAAACATAATTTAACCTTGAAAGTAAAATAATGCAAAACCTTAATAAAAAAATGAGAATAACATGAAACAAAAATATTTTAAATGAATAAACTCAGCAAGCATAAATAAATATTAATGTGAGTGTAAGAATCAGAGATAAGGAAGCCAGCCACACTATTTAAGTATCCAGCAGTGGTAGAATAACCATTGCTTTAACCCAGAAAAATCTAGGCTCTCTTTAAAGCTTTGCTACTAACTAGCCTGTGACTTTATGAGTTATTTCCCAAGGGATACTGACCATGTGATATCACTGATGCTTCCCTCCTCAAAAATTCTATTTATTGATAAATATTCAGAGGTTATGTTAGCTGAACTTAAAGTATTTTATATGATTCTATAGCTACATTGACTGTGATAATTGCTATGATAAAACAAATAATGTCCTACACTAACACTGTCTTTTCAAATGCTTTTTCAACCATAGCTTCCTTTAACCCTAAACAAAAGCCTGTACAATAATGCAAAGGAGCATTTGCAGGTAACAAAAGTGAAACTCAATGTTGAGAAGTGATTTATCAAAGGCCCTAGTGATGTTAACAGAGTAGCCAAAGTACTTAAGTCCTGTTAAATAAAACCTAAAATCTAAGGGTTTTAGTTTCCATTTCTTCCACAATGGTGCTCATTTGAAGAGCAATTAACAATGAGTGGCATTCAACTTGGTATTATGAGACGATGCCAATAGCTAAGAAGACATAAAAACAGGATATAAAAGAAGTTTATATTTAAAGAACAGGTACATTTAAAGAACTTCCAATTTTTGAGAGTCCTGGGGATTAGGGAGCAGTGATAAGCAGGAAGTCACAGGGGTAGTATTTACGTGGTGGTTTAGGTGCCATAGGCTACAATGCCATGCATGAAGAAATGAGAATGGGCCATGAGCTCTGGATGAGTCAACATGTACAGGCATACAGTGTTTAAGAAATGTTAAGCTGTGATGTGTGGGGCTTTGTGGATGATTTTGGTTTGAAGCATGGCAAGAGAGAGTTGGCTTAAAGTAACATCATCTGTATATATGGACAGGAGCAGAGTAAATGGCTGTTTGAATAGAATATTCCAGATATTAAAATTACACCAACTCATGGATGCACAGACAAGAACAGCATCCTGTCAGGTTAGGAGCAAGATGCTGAGTGCTGAGGATGGTAGTGAGAAGTTGGTGGAGTCCTCCTTGACAGCAAAGGAGGCAGCTCCTACTGACATGTGAGGGGCGACATGTAGGTCCTGGAACAAACCAACTCAAAGCACCTGAGTTCATGCTTTCAGAATACTCCCAGTGACCTTCACATGTGGGCCCAACATTGTAGATTCTCAGTAGAATCAATAAACATCATCTATAAAACTAACAGGAGGCCAAATATGTACAATCCACTCTGAATTATTCATTTCCCTAGTTCCAGTTTTGGACATAGCTTCCTCATTCTTGCATATCTCTCCCACAGTCAGTGTTCTCCCTCGGTTTATATCTTTCCCTAGAATATAAACTCACTTAATAGAAATCTATGATAAACTGAACAATGGCCTTCCAAGATATCCACCGAAGATATCCTAATCCCTCAAACCCGTGAATGTACTTTATGCAGCAAGTCACTTTGCAAACAAGAGTCAGTTAAGGATCCTGAGATGGGGAGATTAGCCTGGATTATCCAAGAGGCCATGAATGTAACCACAAGTAATCTATGAGGAAGATGGAAATTTGACACTGAAGAAGAGGCAATGTAACCGCTGAAGCAAAATACCATGCTGGCTCTAAAGAGGAAGAAAGGGGCCACTCACTCAGTAGTGCCAGGAATGCAGCTGGAGGTTGGAAAAGGCAAAGAAACTGCTTCTTCTCTAGAGCCTCCAGAGGGCACAGAGCTCTGCCGGCACAATGATGTGGCTCAATGTACCTGACTGTAGACTTCTGGCCTCCAATAACTGGCACAATAAATGTGTGCCGTGCTAAGGCACCAAGTTCGTGATAATCTTTACAACAGCAATACAAGGATAATACAAAGCTGAAATAATTAGGAAAGTTGAACTGTTAGCAAAAAAACACAACTAACATTACAAAATTAAACAGATGCTGCTTTGGACAGCTGACTGTGCAAGTCACTCACATCACCCTCAACCTCTATTAGGCTCCATTCACCTTCTGTTCATGGTGGTCAGCCCAGTGCTTCCACCTGGCCTCGTTTGCTGCACCTGTTTTCCCGTGTCAGGTCTCACCCCTTCCATTCTGCATACCTACATTCTACATGTATTTCAGAATTTACTACCTCGGGTCTCCTGTTCCAGTAAGAATTCCAAGTTTTGGATCTGCCATACCTGAGGGCAGGCAACATGCTTTGCTTTTGGTCTGTTTTCTTCAGAATGCTTACTTTCAGATTGCTGAGCCTGGAGCTCCTCAGTAAATATCTGTTGAATTACCCAGTGATTGCTTGATTAACCGTCCAGAGTAAGCATTGAACCAAAGTAACCATGACATGGCTAAAGTAAATAAATTGGTTCTTCCTTTGCAATGAGGTATCAGGCCTTCTTTAACCAACTTAGGAGCAGACCCAATAATTAGTTCTAAAAGGAAATGCAGGCAACACAGAGCCACACAGCCATGAATTCTAAGATGTGGAATTCTAGCCTTGTGGGCAGTGCCCCTTGGGTGATTTTGAAGAGATGCTGATCAAAAGACTAGATGGTAGAATCGGAGTGAAACGACAGTGACACTGGTAACAAAGAGCCATTCAGGGAGAGCTCTTCGGCCAAACAAGTTATGCTTGGAGGGTAAATTATGTGTGAAAAGTGATCTAAATAAATGTCTGCTTAGAAATAAATTAATATGAAGAATGTAACAATCTCAATTTTAAGGAGAGCAATTCTCTTAGAATCAGGAGAAATTACTTCAATGAAAGGTGAGGGGGGAAAAAGCAATTTATCCAATAAGCAAATACAGAGAACAGACTGACAGCTGTCAGGGGAAGGAGGTTGGGGAGCCGGGTGCAAACGGTGAAAGGATTAAGCAAAGAAAAAAAACTCAGACACAGACAAGGATATGGTGATTACCCAAGGGAAAGGGGGATGGTAGGAGGTAGACACGTGTATGTGGGGGAAACCAGTGATAGGAGGAGACTTGACTTAAGGTGGTGAACACTTAATACAATATACAGGTGAAGTATATGGAATGGTCCACCTGCAACCTATGTAATTTTATTAACTAATGTCTCCTCAATATAGTCAATAAATGTTTTTAATAAGTAAAAAGAGTTATATTACAACTCAATTCCAGTTTGGCATGACCGTATGACCATTGTGAGCAACAGGAGTCCAATCTTTAGTTTGATTCCAAGCATATACTTATCCATTTCTGTTCAATTTAACACTTTTGAGCAAACCCTACTTTGATGATCTTTTTCTAACACATAAATTACTTATAATTTTACACAATTATGTAAAACCCTAAGCAAAAGAACCCTTTCAGTGCTTTGTGAGCTACTTAGCCTAAAGAAAATGTGTCAACCTTAATGATTTAAAAACTGTTTCTATTGAGGAATCTGTGAAAAATGCAGGTTCTAGTTCAGCTGATGAAAAATTTTTGTAGAAAAGAACCCACATCTGGGGACATGAGAAAAGACAATTGATAGTCAGGCATTTTTGGATGAGGCCACCTTTTCCAGCAAGTATGGTGTTCGTTGTTTTGAAACCTTCCTTACTCACTGAATGCAAATCCAAGTCCAGAGAACAGAGAAGAAAAGACTCAAAACATCGTAAGATTTTTGCTATACTGATCACCTCCTTTTACTGCTGCTTACTTTGTATTGATTTATGGTTTGTTTCTCTCTGAACTTGTCTGGTCCATTGTGCTCATAGTTCTAAGTGATGGCCAACTCAAGTTCATAGTCACCCCCTTTGCTTTGTTTTTCCTTCTTTCCTTGTCATAACATGTATTTTCTCCCAGCTCATACCACATCTTCTTTTGACGAGTCATTTTAACTCTTAACTATAAATGTTTTAATGAGATCATATTTTTAAAACTATCAATTGGTTTGAAAGAAAATGTAATTTCTAATTTAATTTCTGTGTTGAAGCTCAACCATCTCTTTTCTCTTCCACCTTTACTGAAGCTACCTCAGCCTCTTACAATTTATAGCTTGTTTTTACTTAAGTAATTATTTGGCCTTTTGAGATTGTCATCAGATAATTACAACTTGTCTATCATTCTCCCCCTTCTAAGGGTAGGGCCATCTCCTGACAAGAAGAAACTTTTATAGCTCAGAGGTTGAGGGAGAGTCATATGATCCTAACCTCTCTTTCAGATTTTTCCTGTGTTCACATTGGTATACCATATGGGGGACTTCACCCATATTACCCTAGTCTGACATCAGTGAGATATGGCTGGTCTCACCTGGTCTTTTGGACATGATTTTGGCTATTGCTGAAGTCAATGGCCATTCCTTCCTTCCTGGCTTGGTAAGTGCCTCAACTATAATCAATATTTCACGTAGCCTTTTACATGCTAAATTACTAAACATGGAAGCTGCATGCTCCCCTGGCTATGCCTAATAAGTTAAAAGTTAGGTATGATGTTCTTAAACCTGTCCAAGTCATCTCATTCTCTATTCCTTACCCCCCACCCCACACTTGCCTCGGGCCTCTTGCTCATCACTTCCTCTCCCTGTCTCCTGGCACCAACTCCCACTGGCAAGAATGGTTTTCCATTCCCTGTGTGAAACAAACTCCACTTGTTTATTCTTTTGCTCTCCCTATGAATTAGGTACAATATGGTCAATCCTCCAAATAGGTATTCTTTTTTTCTCTATTTATTTCTGCTTTAATCTTTATTATTTCCATTGTCTGTTAAATTTGGGCTTAGTTTATTCTACTTTTTCTAGTTCCTTGAGGTGTAGAGTTAAGATGTTTATTTGAGATTTTTCTTGATTCATAATGTAGGCATTTTTGATGTGAACTTTCCTCTTGGAACTGATTTTTCTGTAGCCTGTAAGTTTTGGCATGTTGTGTTCCCGTTTTTGTTTGTCTCAAGCCACACTCTTATTTCGCCCTAATGTCTTCTTTGGTCTATTGCTTGTTCAGGAGAGTGTTGTTAAATACATAAAAAAAAGGAATTTGTGAGTTCTACTAGTTTTCCTTCTGTTATTGATTTCTAATTTCACACTATTGGGGTCACAGATATTGTGACCACAGATATTGTTATTGTGGTAACAGATATTTGGTATGACTTCAATTTTCATGAATATGCTAAAACTTGTTCTGTGACCTAACATGTATATGGTCGTATCCTACAAAGTGCCCTATGTGTACTTATAAAGAGTGCACATTGTGCTGTTGTTGAATAGAATGTTCTGTATGTGTCTGTTAGGTCCATTTGGATTATAATGTTCAAAGCTGCTGTTCCCCTATTGATTCTTTTTCTGGATGATTTATCCATTGTTGAGAGTGGGATATTAAAGTCCCAACTACTATTGTATTGCTGTTTATTTCTCCTTTTAACTCTGTTACTTTTAGCTTTATATATTTATGTGCTCTCATGTTGGGTGCAAACATACTTACAATTTTTATTTCTTGATACAATGACCCCTTTATCATTATATAATGACCATCTTTCTCTCTTTTTTTTTTTTTACCATTTTTAGTTTAAAACCTATTTTATATAAGTACAGCTATTCCTGCTTTTTTTTCTGGTTACCATTTGCTTGAGATATTTTTTCTATCTCTTCACTTTTAGTCTACGTGTCTTTAATGCTGAAGTGAGTATCTTGTAGGCAGTATATGATTAGGTCTTAGTTTTTTATCCATTTAGTCATTCCATTTTTTAAATCCTCACCCAAGGTATGTTTATTATTCTTTGTTTTTTGTTTTTTTAGAAAGAGAGGAAGGGAGGGAGGGAGACAACATCAATCAGTTGCCTCTTGTACATGCCCCAACTGGGGATCAAACCCACAACCTGGGTATGTACCCCTACCAGGAATCAAACCCCCAAACTTTGGACAGGATGATGCTCCAACCAACTGAGCCACCCTACAAGCACTCTATGTTTTTTTTTTAAGTGGAGAATATAATCCACTTTTATTTAACATAATTAATAACATATAAGAACTTACTAATCTCATTTATTCTTGATCTATAAAAGCCAAGTCTTAGATTTCCAAGTAAAAATAGCTGGTTTTCAAGACTATTACTTTCTTGGGAAATCTAAGGTGTCTTACTTGAAATTCAAATCTGAGCAATGATATATTTTACTTAGTGGGACCTCTTTCCACTTTTTCCACTCAGTCTAGAGGAAAGGCTGATAAGGGAAATTCCAATTCTGTGGTATATTAATAGTTGAAAATGCTCTCCATGTACATAAGCTTACCTTGATATTTAGCCATTGCATGCATTTTACCTCTGTATGTAACAGAATGCATGTTGTGGTACCTATTTAAATCTTAATGATTTTCATAATCTTTCTAAGAATGATCACTCAGGCTTTGTTTTCTAAATTTGAGTGTTCTACATTAGAAAAAAAGATTGGGGGGAACTCCATTGGTGATTAAATGTTGTAAGGGCAGGAAAAAAAAAGGCAACTAATTATACTAGTTTCTAAAGGATTTTTAAACTATGAATACTGTAATAAAATAAAATATTACAAAGTTCACCCATATAAGAGGAGGAGCTGTGTGACTGTAAAAATAATTGTAATATCTCTATACAGTTTGATTTTTCATAGTAGGGAAGCATCAGGGTACAAACAGAATTTTATCTTTAAAACCACAATGCTGACATTACAAAAACTGAGGAAAATTATTTCTAGAAAAAAAAAACACACACCCAGTAAGAAGATCCTTAACCTATACCTGATTTATCTTTCCTCCGAGTCCCTTAGAAACCATTTCTTCTAAATCCCCATGGTCAGCAACCGACTCTTTCTGAATTCCAAGCAAACGCTTTGCCTAACAGAGCATAAAGTATTTCTTTTTGGTTGAAAAAGTCTTTAAGTATTTAAGTGCACAATTTTCCAATTACCTTTTCAGAAATGATACGCAGGAATAATCAAGCTAGAAGGTGAAACCTTAGCTCTTTCACTGATGTGAAATTGATTTCTTCCTTTGTTCCCAGTGATATTTTTCTTTTTTTAAAAAAGGAAAAAGGCAAATCAATTTAAGTGCTGAATTGACAGCCTAAAGACTAGAGTGCCTGAAGGTATTTATTTGCTAAAAGATAACCTAAAATAGACCAAAAGATAAAGCAAGCTTTACTGTGACAGAAATTTAAATTCCTGAAGCAAACTGGTAAACTACAGCTGGGTATTCCTAATTCCCAACACTGTGCTAAAAAACCTTACCCAGAAAGGTATGAACCCTGAGTTAAAACTCAAGTAACTTTCTCAAGTTATGAGTGGTTGCCTTGTGAAAGGGAAATGGGATTGTCCTTCCTGGCTGAAAGGGATAGAGCTAAGATGAAGAGGGAGAGGTCGCAGGCAAGAGAACAAGTAAAGCAGCTGCCTGGGAGCCGGGTGGCCCCGTCTGGCTCCCCCTCGGTCTGGTGCTCAGAAGAGCAGAATGAGTAGACCCAGCATGGCCTCACTCCTTTTTGACATGAAGTAGGCCAAGAATGTGACAAAACAGTGGTGTGAGGTGACCACAAAGCAAGGAGGATAATAAGAAAGTGAAATGCCCTCCTACATGCATGCCTAATTTTCCCTCCTCTCTTTAGTTCCATAGCATGGAATATCAAGGTTCAGGCCAGCAATGGAGAAAAAATAAGAAATATTCTCTTTCTCTCTCACCAAGAAATTATGTTTTGTTAAGAATTTATAGTGTTAAGTAATGAGATTTCAAAGATTAATAACATTATTTATCCCTGCTTTCAAAGAGCTCAGAGTATGTGTACATAAAGGTGTAAAGGGACATTTATAAAAAAAATTCAGTAAGTGTAATGTTAGCACTAGAAATCATAGTGCTAGGGAAATCACAGAAGGAATCAGGGCATCTCACCCGGACCAGGGAAGGGACTCACAGAAGGGCCCCTGGGAAACTTCCCGAGCACCAAATCTTATTTTTCTTAAATTTATATTTATTATTTCCATTGTAAATAAGTTGCAATTCCACAGAAAACAAATTCAAAGGATACAAATGGGAAGAGAGTGAAGGGTAAGTCTCTCTCCTTTGGCTTAGGGTCACCTGATTTCCTTCCCAGGACATAGCTGGAGTTTTGCACGTCCATCTAGACATACTCCATATGTTTAAATATATAGAATCTTTTATTTTTCTGCTATGACTGAAAGCATCCTGGATAGCAGGACTGTCCAACAGAATTTCTAGCCACATATAAAATTCTTAAGTTTTCTAGAAGCCACAATAAAAGGAGTAAAAATAAACTAGTAAAATTAATTTTAGAGTTTTATTTAAACCAGCATACTCTAGATATAATTTCAATGCAGAATAAAATTTTTTAATTATAAGGTATTTTAAATTTTTTGCCCCAAGTCATCAAAATCTAGTGTGTATTTGATATTTACAGTAAATCTCAATTCAGAAGATAAATTTTCATCTGAAATACATTGCTTTGCAATTAGGCTTCATAAAAGTAACAGTTTAAAAAGTATTCACATAGGCAAATCATTCCAAGCACACTTAAAATTTTTCCAATAACTGAATCAACTATCATTTAAATTTTGATCAACTGAAATTAAAAATTCATTTCTTCAGTCATACTACCCACATTGCAAGTGCTTTACAGCTACATGTGGCTAATGACTAACATATTGAACAGGCCAGATCTATATACTGTTCTACAGTAAGCTTATAAATTATTAGTATTATGTTTTCTATGAAATATCTGTTCATTGCCATTGTTTATCATTCATCGATTGATTTACAGAACTCAAAATTTTCAAGACTTAGCCCTGTATATGCTGTACCAGCTGTGAACATTTGTACTTTTTGCATTTGTACTTCACCTTCACCTTTCCGGAACACGTGGAGTGAGTGTGTGTGTGTGTGTGTGTGTGTGTGTGTGTGTGTGTTGCATGTGTTTCCATACAGTCGTTTTTCTTTTTCATATGTAGTACAATAAGTCAGTTTTACTTATTTGTTGGTTTTCTTTATAGATTATTGGTTTGCATTATGCTAGGAAGGCCCCCCCCACTCTTCAGACAATTAGAAGTATTTCTTCCTCTATTTTTATTCCTTTTATAATTTCATTGTCTTTGATAATTAAATAATTAATCCACTAAGACTTTATTTTGGTATAAAATATAGGGAACCATTTTATTTTAATGACAACTAGTTTCTCTCGACGCTTTTTATTACGTAATCTATCTTTTTTCTATTGATTTCACTTGTAACCTTCACTATAAACTAAATTCTTGCAAGAATACTTTCCAGTGGAGTGTTCTACTCATATACCTGGCATTGTCTGAATGAATGTGCTCAGTTGAGGTGGGGCAGGTGAACATGTCCTCACAACAGAGCAGAGAAATAGCAAAGACACAGAGTGATGGTTCAAAAACTGCAGGGAACTATAGTGAGTTCTATGTTGCTAAAACAAAATTCTGGAACAGGAATTAGAGAAAAATAAATCTGTAATGATGGGCTGGCAGCTGACTGTGGGTAGCATGATATGTTGCATTAAGTAACATACTTTATTTTTTTTTAAAGATCTTATTTATTTATCTTTAGAGAGGGAAGTGAGGGAGAAAGAGAGAGAGAAATATCAATGTGTGGTTGCTGGGGGCCGTGGCCTGCAACCCACGCATGTGCCCTGACTGGGAATTGAACCTGTGATGCCTGGTTCATAGCCCACGCTCAATCCACTGAGCTACACCAGCCAGGGCGTAACATACTTTATTATGGAAGAGGTCAATTGAACAATTTGCATCAGAACAATACTGTCTGCTTTAGAAAGATTGTTTTAGTGACAGAGTGGAACTGCATTAGAAACATCAGCTATAGATAGGTAGCCAATTTGAGAGACTGACACTGCAGTTGAAGTGAGGGATGGCAGACTGAATGATACAACAGGGAAGGAGAGCAAAGGGTGGACCAGAGAGAAAAACAGAGGAAAACTCCATGGCACTTGGTGATTGATAAAAAGCCAAATTAGTTAAAGAGAAAAATGGTGAGTTCATTCTAGACTTGTTGGGTGTGAGATACCTGCAGAATGTACTCACATATGATCAGATGCATGAAACTGAAGCTTAGAGTTGAGCTCTGTCATAGAGATATTAGTTGGGATTCAGAATATGAACATTAATTGATACCATGAGGAGACATGAAATCAACCATGGATGGAGTACACACAGAAGAGACAGGGGCGTGGGCAGAACCCTGAGGGGTACAACACAGAAGAGAAGAGATGCATCCTTGCAGAGACGCAAGATGCCACAACATCAGTGTTATGCAATAGGAGAAAAGAAAAGAAAGAAAATTTGAAAATGTAGAAAGTGATAAGCAAAATCATTGTGGCAGAGCAGTCCAGTAAATAGGAATCTAAAATGCCTCCTGCATTTGATATTTAGTATCTTTGATGAGAACCTTTTAGAACATGTTCAGAAGCAGGGTTAACAGTTGATCCCATCATGTGAGAAGAGGACAGAGGCAGAAAGAAAATGAATGCAATGGGTGTAGGGAACGTGCAAGGGTTGAGCAGGAAGTCAATATAAATGAAGAGACTGAAAAAATAAGACACGATCATGGAACAAAAGGCACAGCCGAATAGGCTGCCCTTGAGCAGAAGGAGCTGAAACAGAAAAAGAAAACACATCTGAACTTTAGGTGCATATAAAAATGGGTATACATACTGGGCAGGAATTTCAGGAAGTTACTCTTAATGACAACATTTTTGATGTAATAAAAGGCAAGTTTCTTTGCTGACAGAGGAAGTACAGAAATTGATGAATGTGTTTATTAAATTTGGAAATATTTTGAAATCACAGTTGAAGACATTCAGAAAAAGTAAAAACTAATGTGAGTGCTATCAAGGGTCCAGCTGACACTTTAATGTAAAGGGTGGTTCATTTATTTAAAAAAAAATACCGAGACACTAAGTACCTAGACAGCATTGACATCAAGAGAGGAAAAATAAATCAAAACTTTCACGTAGTTTACAGTCAAGCTGAAAAGAACCCATGCACCCATGAAAAACTAAGTTCCTCATAAGAGACACCAGACACCAGTGAGTAATTTTGATAGTCAGTGTAGAGGAAGAACTTGGAAGGGAATGGAAGTCTTCACTGGGTTGAAATATCTGACCTCATCTGATTTTGGGCATTGCAATGTAGATAACTTTCAAGAGATAGAAAAGCAGAGAGTGTGGGACAGAAGGCACAGGAGGGGCAAAGCTGCAGGGGTGAGATGGTCCAGGATGTGTTAAGGAAGGGGAAGTAGAGAAAGTGTCATTTGAGGATTCAGAGTTAGAAGAGAGGACAGACTTCAGAAAGGTCTATAGAAATAAGACAGGTTTTGCACATGTGTGTGAGTGTGCATATGTGTGCATATATATGTACATGTAGAGTATCATACATATTGTATATAAAATATGCATATACAAGATCTTTCCAGAAGAAGTCCAACCATTGTTAACAAGAATGGTTTGCAGGACATTGATGTAACCTGGCAGCCCAGAGGAGTGGACTGCAATGTGCATGCATGAACAGTGACGACTTCACTGTACTAGTCAGTGGGGGTGGTAGACACTATTGAATGAGCATGTGTGCTGTGTGGACATGGCATTCAAAATGACTGAGCAAGCAGAGCAATGAGTCTGCATCAAATTTTGTGTTAAACTTGAACATTCCTCCACGGAAACTGTTCAGACGATTCAGAAGGCTGCAGCCGTGGCCAGCTGGTGATTGGCAGCTTCATCACAACAACACTCCCACTGATGCATCACAGCTTACACAGATTTTTTTGGTGAATTATCAAATCACCCAGGTGACTCAGGGCCCCTAAAACCTAGATTTAGTGCCCTGTGACTTCCGGTTGTTCCCCAAACTGAAACCACCTTTGAAAGAGAAGATATTTCAGACTGTTAATGAGATTCAGGAAAAATACATGGGGCAGCTGATGGTGACTGGGAGAACTGTGTGAGGTCCAAAGGTGCCTACTTTGAAGGGGACTGATGCATCATTGTTCTATGTACAATATTTCTTGTATCTTCTTTAAGAAATGTCTCTATTTTTTAATGGTAGCTGGCTGGATACTTTCTGGACAGACTTCATATATTATATGCATACATGTCATATTTAACATCATTAGATCCCCCCCAAAAAAACAAGAAGTGACCATTTCTAACCTGAAATTCACATCTTCCATAACATGTACCGTGTTACTTTTTCTGAATTCTTAGTGAATGGGCAGAGTGCTCTACCCTCTAATTGTGAATGAGCTGAGTGATAAACCAAGCTGTGATATGTACAGTCAGAGAAGAAAACCAGCTCCAGGGTACCTCATGCCATCTCTTTATTTCACTGAGCTACTGCCTCACAGTTCAACTTCAGACACCGACTCTTTCCAGCTATACCTAAGAAACAGTGTCCCTGGGTCAGCCCTGAAATGGAAATGAAGGCGATTCAAAGGATTACGTGAGATTTGGACTAGAAGCATAACACTTAGGTTTGCATTTCTGCCTCAGTGATGTTGTGCTCATGGTATCAGCATTTTGCTTAGCTTCTATCCCCTTAGTAACATAGGGATAAACATGAAAACTGAATTTATCCCTGTCTCTGAAGGTGAGTGCCTCTTTCCAAGTCGGGGGTATTTTCCAAAGTTTTCATTTGACTTCTTCAGCAGTCCTGCAAATAGGAGGCCACGTGTCTCAACAAGGATAAGAGTTGAGATTGTTCAGCAGATCCTCCTCATGAGGATGCTCATTCTCAGTTCTAAGTAATGTTTAAAAGCCATCTTAAAACCTTGCATGAACTCTATATTTGTCAAGGTTGAATTTTTGTTGAAATAAGTAATATATTAATAATAGGTAAAAAGATAAGCAAATAAGCCAGTGACCTGGTTTAAATTCCCCCATAACTAGACACAGATTAAAAATTCAAGTGCAAATATTTTATTTGGACAGTGAAGGAAATGCTGGTATGACAGCGGGGAATTGAAACCAGAAAGAGAAGCCCAATAAAGGAAAGAAAAACCATAAAGGGTGCATTTTCAAGCCTACCTGCACCATAGAAGACGGGAGATTAAACCAAAGGGGGATCTCTAGAGTTTAGTGTCACCTGCAGACTTCAGAATTATTCCAACCCAAGGGTGCAGAGCTGGGGCTTTCCTGGTGAGGAAAAGTGTTCAAGTACAGAACCCCAGGTGCTGGTAGCTGGGAATTGATTGGTGGAAATTGATAGCATCTACCCCCCAATGACTGAGTGCCTTTGTGAGATTATATGTGCTATGAACTATCAGAAATAGAATTGTCAGAATTTTTTCCCAGATAACTACTTCCTAGAAACCAAGCACGTTCAGTCTCCCACCCCACACTCCTCTTTTTGTAAACCAAGTGTGTGCAGCCAGCTTAAGTATGGAACTAACTGATTTTATAACAGTACAAGGAATCTCGTGATGCAAATTATATGTTATAGTCAGTAAAAATCTATTTACTTTTTCTAGAAAAAAGAATTTACTTCAACAACTTCATTTCATGGTAAAAGTCCCCCTTTCTCTCTGATGTACAGCACCATTATTAATATACATACTTTATGTAGAATAAGACGGTTTTCATCCTTTTGAAAACATAATCACCATCTGTGGAATTTGCACCAAAGAAGAAAAATCCTGACAAGCACAAACACAAAAAAGATACAAAACACACCAAAGGTAAAACATAAATAGATGTAAACAAATCAATTAACTAAACTATATTTATGGAGTGCCCTGCCTGTACTAAACCACATATTAAATGCAATATGACTGAGCCAAATCCTTAACCTCCCTGAATTCTGCAATATATTGTGTTGGCCAAAAAGTCCACTTAGTTTTTCTCCATAAAATAAAAGACACATTTTTCATTTTCACCAATAACTTTATTGATTTGGATGCGTTTTGAGTATGTCAGCTATGTTCCACTATTGGCTTCTAGTGGGTGGAGGCCAGGAGTGCTGCTAAACGCCTTCCAATGCAGGAGATGGCCCCACAGCAAAGAATGATTTGGCCAAAATGTCAAAAGTACAAAGAAAATTTGCAAACCACTCTTGACACGTTTGATCAGTCACAGCACCTTCTCCATACACTGCCCAAATCTTTTTTGTGAGTGTTTTAGTTGTGTTTTTACCTTTTACAAAATAATAAAGCATAATACACAAAAATTATTGCATATTTTCCTCCATCGTCAATATTAAAATGGCTGCACAAAAAATCACCAATTTTGGTAAGTTTTTTTAATGCATGCTGGAATGACAGCTGTCACAATACAATCTAACAGAATAGTTTTAAATGATGTTAAAGACAAGAAAGCACTAGTGGAGCCATTGTATGGAAAAAATTAAACTTTTGGCCAACCCGATACTTGGAACAAGACAGCACGCACTAAGTTCATACATTAGGTAGCGCACAGTTGAGTGATTCTGGAACAAGGGACCATGGAATGGGTAGTCCAGAAAATGTGTCATAGAAGAACTGAGACAGGCTTCCAGATTAGTGTTATTGAAAGAACAAAGGAATACATCTTGAAGAATGAGTAATTGTGCATATCTACTCTCTTATTTCCCTTGAATTAATCAATGATTTTCTGAACTAATTGAGCCAATGCTCTTTTGGTGACGAAGGTATGTATTCAGGCATTACTTACAATGTCGCATCATTATAAATAAAACAAAGAGAAAAACAAATTGGTGCAAACACCAAAAATAAAGTTCTCTAGTTCTCTGTCTGAATGTAATGATTGAACCTCACTATGCATTTTGCAAACATGGTCTCAAACGTGCCTCCAGAGAACCAGCCCTAAAGTGTCTCTCAGTGGAACCCAGGGATTGTCTTGTGTCCCCATGACAAAACAGTCAGAGTAAAAAACACAAAAAATTCTGCAACAGTTTACACTGTAGATCTGAATACATAATGTGTCCTAACTGATAGCTATTGAACACCTGCCGTGCATGTGACGGTGCTGTAATGCTCTGCTTGTCCAGACAGGCGTCTGAGAGAGTAAAACACAGAGAAACAGGAAAGAATAAAATGTAGCCAGTGACCAAATAAATCCTTCAGCTACTGGAGGGTACTATGGGAAAGCTACTGGAATTATTAATAAGGAGAAAAGCTTAGGAACATTTAGAAATGCATTATTTATTAAGAAACTGTCAGAGGGACTCATAAAAGGCAGGCTGTGAGTGAAAAATACGCTTGTTTGGCTTGAGTATATTACTACAGACAGGCTGGAGATAAGCCGGAAACAAAGGGGAACATTAATCTGACTCTCAGGAAAGCATTTGTTATGGCAGCAACTATCGCGGTGGTTTTAAGCAAAGGAGTCGCGATACGTGGTGAAGGTAAGCAGGAGTAATTAAAGAACAAAGGTCGCACATTGTCTCAGCAAGGGAGTTGAATTTAGTCATCTCATCTTGGGCCCAGTTAGAGGAGAGTCAGCACAGCAGCCTGCCTGACCTGCCTCTTGGGAAATGAGAAAACGAACAAGAGACAACCAGATACAGGAGAATTAAGGGGAAGGACACTTGGCTGAGCAATTGAATGATGGGACTTACTTGCTAACAAGAAGCACCAGCAGTGACGTGGTGATAGCCCTTCCCCGTCTCAACAAACGACTAGGTCGTCAACCATGCTGGCCAGGACTCCACAGGGTAAGGGGGATTTCACATCCTGAGCCTATAGTATTTGCTTATGCAGCACACAAGCAGGAACGTAAATTTAAGGCCATGTGGGATAATGCAACAAGCTCAGACCTTAGAATAAGCAGATCTGAGTTTGAATCTGGGTTCTGCCACTTACTAGCTATATAACTTAGACTGGTGTTCTTAGAGTCTCTGTGTGAAAGGGAATAGTAACACCAATCTCACATACCTGTATGAAGATTGAAAGTTTAATAGACATAACGAAAATAAAATATCCAACACAGTTGCTAGCACATAGCAGGGGCTTGGCAAATGTTAGCTGCTTTCTCTTTTCTGGGGCTAGTATATAATGCATTCTTTAAACACAGGAGAATAATCTGTATGATATGGATCTATTCACTTATATTTGGGATTTTATTACTGATGGACCCCAAAACATCTTTATTTTTCTATTTGGTTCAGCATAGGCTAAGAGATGTAATTTAAAAACAATAATTTTGTGTGTTGATTTCTGAAATGTTTAATATGTATACCTGCTTTTATATTTGGTACATGAGGTTCTTGGTTTTTGTATCTTCATTGTGGATTCTTCCTTTTATCCATATAAAATAGTCTTTTATTTATCTTTCCTTGAATTCTAGGATATTCTTCAAGTTAATATTGTCAACATTTTCTTCTTAAGTATTTTCCATTTCATTTCTATTTCTTATTATTGCATATCACTTTATTCTTAATGAATGCTTTTATAAACAGAATAAAGTTTTAAAAATATCTTCTGAAAATCGTCATGATTTAATATGCTTTAATCAAGTGATAATTGATATATCTACATGTTCAATCACCCATTGTCATGATTTTTTCTTTAAAGTATGAACTTAAAAATGTTTTTGCTCTTTAATTGTATTTCTTTTTATACTATATGAATTCTCTTCCCTTTGTTTTATTCTTCTCCAGAAATTTATAAGGTACAAAGTAAGTTTTGACTTTACTAAAAATGACCTCTAAGTTTTTCAAAACAGTCTTACACCAATGTTTTCTCTCATTAGTAAAATAAAAAACTGCAAAGTAAGTTTTAACTTTACTAAAATTGACCTCTATGTTTTTCAAAACACTCTAATACCAATGTTTTCTCTCATTAGTAAAGTAAAAATTAGTAAAACAAAAAGTACACCTTTGCTCACCCAAGAAGAGTGTTTGAACACTTTGCTATGGCTCCTACTGTTGCCTAGTCTTAGTCTTCCTTTTTGTCCCCTGTCCCTTGTATCTGTTTGTGTATGGTGTTTAAAGCTATGCACTTGATGAAGAGGAGACCTCCCCTCAACTTTAAACTCAATTACCTACCTGGTTACTAAAAACCTCAAATGCACGTCTGTTAAATATCCCAAACTTAATATGCTGAAAACTCATCTTATCTTTTCCAAAATATCTTCTTCACTCAGAGTCTTCAGTCTCTCAACTGATGGACATTCTGTCCTAGTCACTCACGCCAGAATCCTTGGAGAAAATATTGACTACCTTGCTTGTTCACCAAGTCTTACTGGTTGTCCCTTAAGTTTTTCTCTAATACCCTGCCTCTTCCCACGTCCACCCTAATTTTTCTCCATGTCACTTCTCACCCACCTAGATTGCCAATCTCCTAACTAGTCTCCTGCCTTGTCTCCTATAGCCCACTGTCTATACAGTAACTCAGATGAAACTGGCCATAAGCTGTCATTTGCAATTTTCTATATATGCATCTTCCTCATCTGTGCACATGAGGTAATGGTGCTATTCTGGAACAGAAGCCAAGGTTCTGCATCTTTTCTTGGAAGCTTGTCAGCAAGGAGGTTCTTCTCATCCCCTGCCTATATCATACTAAGAAGCAAGCCAAAGATAGCGGTATATTGAGTTAAGCCATGAGATTTGGGTGGTGGGGGGGAGATGGAGTAATGCTGCAGAGTAGCCTCGACCAGTCCAGAAACAGTGCCTACATATTGAAGTGCCACTGAAAAAAACCCTAAGGTATGTGATATGGCAATTGCTTAGAAGTTAGGAATCAACTGGTGAAGAGACACACTGCACTGGCTTGCTGGAGATTCTTGCTAAAACCACCACTTAGTATAACTGAGAAGGCAGATCACACGCTTACTGAGGTTACAGCTCCAAGGCATAAGGTTGGGAAACAAAACATTTGCAGCTACGTGTACAGTGCATTTCCAAACATACCTTGAATGAAGACTACATGACTAGTTACTTGACAGTGAAATGTGGACGGAAGAGATGAGGGGCACATTGAGGCCTGGCCAGAAGCAGGACTGAAAGGTTTTCGATGTGTTCACATATCTCCATCCATGTGGTGGACAGCAGGACCACACATAAGGAAAATCGGCGAGGGGCAATATTTCTGAAACTTATCTTTCCTAAGAAATTGTTTTTTTTCATTTTCAAATGAATAATTCTTAGTCTTCAATATTTCTTCTGAAAAAAACTATGCTCATCATGTAAAGTTTTATTTTCTTTTAACATTTGGTATTGCTAAGAAAAATGCTGACATCTGCATAATGTTTGGTCATTTGACATTAAATTGTTCTTTTCTTATTGATATTTTCACAAGATTTTTCTCATGTTCTTTATTAACTGTTGGTCTATTCAATCTAACACCCTGGGACACACTGAATCTTTCAATCCAAATTATCTATGCCTCTCTTTAACTGTGAAACTGTTTTCCTTTACATTATAGGTCATTGCTTCTCTTACAACTTTTATTGCTTCATTTTTTAAAATAACTGTAAATCTCAACTTAAATTATTACTTTTTTATATCTTTTATCTCACTGTTCCATGTAGTGGTTCTATTCCTTCACATTTAGGTGAGTCTCAATTTTGCACCCTACCTTACCAATTTGACTTTTTGCAGCCCAAATTCTAACCCCTTGTATTTCCAGTTATTATCCTTATAGTTTTAAATGGCATAATCATTCCTTTTCTCAGCCAGTTGTATTCTCCTGTGAATTGGTTTGCCTCACACCCCTTCCTATTACCCTCCATAAAAGTTCTTTCTTCTCCTGTGAATTTGTTGTTCCCTTTCACAGACATGGACCATTAACAATTGTATTCTTTTGAATATAGTAAGAAGTTTTCTAAATTTTTAGCAGAACATTTCCAGATGTGTGTTCCTTCTCACAAATTTTCATTATGCTATTTATTTCCCTTTCCATATTGTACAGTATAATTTTATATTCATATGTCACTGAGTCATGAATAAAGCAAATCTACTCAACCTGGCAACTTGTCAACATAAAGAGTGTATATAGATGTTCCTTCCTGTTCCTCCCAATTTACTCGAATGATTGAAGAATGTATTTTGCAGATGCACAGCTAGAGGGCAGCTACAAATGCTAAATGTCTCCCTAAATCTCACTGTCTAGTACCCATTTACATAGTGAGCTTTGTTAGTGTGAGCTAATATTCTTTTCTATCCCTACTGTTTACTTATCTGATTCTCTAAAGGGTTAAAACTCATTTAAAAAAAAAACTGTAGCTCTAAACGTAGCATTGTGGTGTTCAGTTTTATACATTCTTTATAAATTTTAGATATTAACCCCTCATCAGATATATTGGCAAATATGTTCTCGCATTCTGTGGGTTGTCTTTTTATTGTGTTGATGTTTTCCTTTGCTGTGAAAATCCTTTTTGGCTTGTTATAGTCCCATTTGTATATTTTTTTTATTTGGTTTCCCTTGCCTGGGAAGATATGTGCAATAAAATATTGCTATGAACAATGTCCAAGATTTTGCTGCCTATATT
This sequence comes from Tonatia bakeri, assembly GCA_004024845.1. NCBI lineage: Eukaryota > Metazoa > Chordata > Mammalia > Chiroptera > Phyllostomidae > Tonatia > Tonatia bakeri. The sequence continues at coordinate 120,354 of PVIA01003201.1, read as the reverse complement.
TTCTTCTATGATTTTTATGATTTTGGGTTTAGCATTTAAGTCTTTAATTCATTTTGAATGTATCCTTCTTTGTGGTAATAAGAAGGTGGTCGGGTCTCATTTTTCTGCACATATCTATCCAGTTTTCCCAACACCATTTATTGAATATACTATCTTTAGCCCATTGTATGTGCTTGCTTCCCCTGTTAAATATTAATTGACTATAAAGGTATGGGTTTATTTCTGGGCTCTCTGTTCTATTCCATTGATCTATGTGTCTGTTTTTACACCAGTACCATGCACTTTTGATTACTATGGCCTTATAGTATAGTTTGATATTAGGCAGTGTGATTCCTCCAACTTTGTTCTTCTTTCTCAGGATCATGTTGCAGTGTGGGGCCTTTTGTGGTTGCATATAAATTTTTGAAATATTTTTTACAATTCTGTGAAGTGTGTCATTGGAGTCTTGATAGGAATTGTGTTGAATATAGATTGCTTTGGGTAGTATGGACATTATAATGATGTTAATGTTTCCTACCCACAAATATGGTATGTGCTTCCACTTATTTGTATCTTCTTCAATTTCTTTATTCAGTGTCATAATTTTCTGAGTAAAAGTTTTTTATATCCTTGATTAGGCTTATTCCTAAGTATTATGTTCTTTTTGAAGCAATTATAAATGGGATTGTTTTCTTAATTTCCCTTTCTGTTAGTTCATTATTAGCATATAAAATGCAACTGCTTTCTAGATATTAATTTTGTAACCTGCTACTTTGCTGAATTCATTTATCAGTCCAATTAAAAAATGGCCAAAGTACTTGAATAGACACTTCTCCAAAGAGGACATACAGATAGTCAACAGACATATGAAAAGATGCTCAACATCACTAATCATCAAAGAAACGCAAATTAAAACCACAGTGAGATATCATCTCACACCTGTCAGAATAGCTATCATGAATAAATCAGCAAATAACAGGCGAGGATGAAGAGAAAGGAGAACCACTTTGCCCTATTGGTGGGAATGCAGATTGGTGCAGAAACTATGGAAAAGTATGAAGATGCCTCAAAAATTCAAAAATGGATCTGTCTTTTGTCTCAGCAATCCCATTTCTGGGACTACATCCAAATGTAACCAAAACACTAATTTGAAAGAACATAAGCACCCTTATATTCACTGCAGCATTACTTACAATCACCAAGATATGGAAGCAGTCCAAGTGTCCATCAGTAGATGAATGGATAAAACAACAATGGATATTTACACAATGGTGTACTGTTGGCCATGTAAAAGAAGAAAATTTTACCCTTTGTGACAGTATGGATGGACCTGGAGAGCATTATGCTAAGTGAAGTAAATCAGAGAAAGAAAAATACCACGTGATTTCATTCATATGTGAAATCTAATGAACAAACTGAACTAGCAAGGAAAACAGAGACAGATTCATAGAGAACAGATGACAGCTAAGGTGGGAAAGATTAGTGGGTGAAGAGACTGAGCAAAAAATAAAAAGGACTCATGGACATGAACAACAGTGTGGTGATTGTCGGGGTGGGTATAAGTAGAGTAAATGGTAATGGAAAAAATACAATATTTTTAAAAAATCATAAAAATAAACATTTTACTAATGCTCGTGCTGTATCGTATCTGTTCATTTATTAATTATTTATTCATTGATTTGCTTTATATTTGATTGCTACTCTGTAAAAATATTTTCTCTACCCTCATAATGTTAGGTCAGGTAGCTGAAGTTACAGTCTCACATCACTCAAGGGAAATATCTCTAAATGAAAAGCTCTACTGCTTGTCTCAGCCCCACAACCCTGCATTTCCTTCCTTTATGCTATTTGAAAACTGCAGTGTCTAAATAAAAGGAAAATCAAAAAAAGGTAGGCAGCCATTACTCTGATCCAATAAAAAAGCAGGAAATAAAACAAAATAGTCCAGTTTTCTTCAGATTACACATCTTGGGTCTCTGTGCAATGGGAAGCTACTTGGGGAGCAGAGGTAAAATGCCTTTACTTCTTTCTGATAAAAGAGGTTGTTTTGATTCTCAAGCTAAAACACGAGCAGGAAGTCAATGATTCTCCCCCAGAGCTTTATTCGCTCTGCAGGCAACAGGTGGCAAGCAGTAAATCGAACTCTTGGTCTGTGTCTTTTGTGCTGGTAAACTTGTTCTCTGTTTCTCTTTGTAATGCAGATGCTGTGAAGTTCCTGTTCTTGTTCCTTTCCTTTCCACACATTAAACTGTCGTTCTGATCTATTTCAGCGATTCCGCTGGCTACAGCTAGTGGTACATGCAGAAACCTCGGAGACAGAGCTCTCGTCAGCCCTCACTACATTCCTGATCACCATGCCCGCGTGCACAGCTCCATAGCAGACATTCCCATCTTGACAGGACAACAGACTCGATAGAACTCCACACGGCAACATCAAAGCCCATCTTTGAATCTCCCTCAAAATCACTACTTTACCATTTCCCTCTCATAAAACGAGATGCTAATCCTCTCCATCAACCAGACTTGAATTCTTAGAAGCATCTACCAGTCCTTCCTCTGCCTTAGAATATTTCCAATAAAGTGTTCTTTTAAAACACCAAATCACTTCCTCCAAAATATTTCTGCTTAGTAATCATTACCTTCATTATATCATCATCATCATATAGCACGGATGGAAGTTTCTATGGACCAGAAAATGTACTCAGAACTTGGTACTTAATCTTCATGACAGTCCTTTGTGATCATTATTATTTTTATACCCCATTTACACATGAGGAAAACTATAGCTTAGGAAAGATTTTTAAAACTTTCCCAAAGTAATATAACTAGTAAGTGTTAGGAAATTTTCCTCCTTGGAAGGCAATCAAATATATAAAGGAAATGGGCTTTGAAGTCAGATGAATCTATCCATACCTTGATTCTTTCATTTAGTTTTTCTGTGCTTTGGTCTCTGAGTGTTGGTCTCCACGTCCCTCACTCCCTCTGAGCAATGGTGTCCACATCTACAAAAGGACAGTAGCAATGGAGTTTTAATGACAATAAAGCAAAGATAAAGTTTCCAAAACAATAAAAGTATTTGTTTAATGTTAATCCTCTTTTTCTAGTGGGGAAAAAAATGGCCTACTGAGCCTCTTTTGATCAACTAATTTGTGATATGTGAATTTCTGTAATCTCTAAATCTGATCTAAGAAACATAGCTTTTGGTACCCTGTTTTATTATTCAACTTTAAATCTTGACATTTAAAAATGATAAATTAATGGTCAATCAATTCCAAATAAATTACCATCTTTAGAGGTGATGCTAATCAATGGAGGCCATGGTAGGGCTGGTTTGGGAAAGGTCCATTTGACATTGAAGAAGATGGGATAATAATGACTTGGTATTTGTGATTTTTACTCACTTATCATGGTATTACCACAGGAAACTTAATAGCTCCAATTAAGCCCTTTGATGCTATAACTTCTACCAAGCAAATGATGGTAGTCACATTATCATGAAGATTATGTTAATAATCAGACTGGCCCTTTTAGAGATAAAGGATTGATGGCAATTGTAATTTAATTGTGTTCTTATTCTCTACGTATCAGCAGAGAAACACAATATTAGACAGACATGGACTGTGTTAGAGGACAGCTTAGGCCCACTGGTTGTAGAAGGAGGTTTCAAACATAAGGTAACCAGCTGGGAACAGGGGAAAACAAAGTGGGGTAGAGGCAGGAAGATCTAGAGAAATACACTCTTGGATGGTTAGGATTAAGGAATGAGCCCTTATCAGGGATGTCACACTGCGGGACCTCAGGAACATGCAGATAAATTTACTGAGACCCAGACAAGTATTTGCACAACAGGATTATGACACCAGAAGAAATAGTGTAGAATTGAGGGACTGATGCTATAAGCTCTAGAAACAGGAATAAGGATATAAGCAAAGATCCTAGGTAACCAAGGACACAGCTGAGCCAAATTTTTCTGAAAGGTTAATGAACATGAGAGAGAGAAATGGCAAGAAGGACTGAGGGAGGGAAGGATGGAGGGACAGAGAAGCAGAGATAGAATTTAAATTTAACAACCAGACATTAGTTTGCCTCAGTCCATCAAGCGATATCAAGTTTAGCAATAGTCTATATCTGAGAAAAAATTAAGTCTCTCAGCAGCCATGGAATTGTCTCCTTGGCCTCATCTTCACAATATATTTGTCAATGAGTAACAGAAGACATTCTAGTAGGTTTTAAGCACATCAAGCTGACAGTAGATGTCAGTCTAATTCTTGACTACCTTTTCTGGTTCAAAGTTAAGATGTTCTTGTAATGTTACATGTAAGAGCTTAAGGTTTTTCAGCTAAAGTTTATATGTTCAATTAATTTGCAGCTAAATAATTATAACTCTATTGTTCCCAGTGAGGAGGAATAACTAGCATCAATAGAGAGTTCTTCTTTGTGGACATTAGATAAGAAAGGGACCAAAGGGGTTATTGATCCTAATCCCATCATTTTAAAGCTAAAGAAACTCTAATCAATAAGCTGTATGACATGCTTATAGTGGCACCAATAGACAGGGGAAGAGCTCGGTATAAAATGTCTATCTGCTAACTCTTAGTCCATTGTTCTTTCTCCACTAATAATACTACCTTGATGTTACACTGTATAGTTTCCAAAACACATTTCACATGTTACACCATATAAGTCTAAAAATATCCTTGGAAAATAGCTAATGAAAAAAGTGAGACTTAAACTAAGAAATCTTAAATATGCCCCAAGTCACTTGGCTCTTCGATTTTACCTTTAGCCTTTAACTGTCACTGGACACTGAGACTCATGTATCTGCTTGACCTTGTGACATAGCTGACCGAATGTCTAATTTACACTTCAAACTGAACGTGACAAAATAGGAATCTTGATTTCTTCATCCACCCTGTGCTCTTATCTCTCAGTCCCCTACACTTGTACATTTTATTAGATGGTGTCACCATAAATCCAATTGCTCAGACCAACAAATCGAAGTATTGTTCTCAAGTCCGCTCATTCCCTTCTTGTGAATATCACAATCATTCAGCACATTCTACTGACTGCCTCCAATACATATCCCAAATCTGTCCCTTTTTTTCCGGCTCTACTAGTACCAAGCTGGTTCAAGCCAATATCATCTCTTTGCCTGGATTATCATTATAGAGTTCTGTCTGTCCTCATTACTTCCCATAGAGCCCATCTGTAATTCATTCTCCACAAATGACAGATAGTTGTAAAATGTAAATCATATTTTGATAAATCTATGCTTAAAATTGTTTAGTGGATTTGCCCCACACTTAAAACACAAACCTACATAATGTGACATAATCCCTTTCTTTTTCTCCAAATTGGTCTCACATGACTCCTTTTATCCCACTTTCCAGCCACTAACATTTCTTTCCTTGAACAAGTTCAACTCAGTACCTCCTTGGATCCTCCTTTTCCTGCTTGTAATGCTCTTCTATTCTTTGATGATCCAACCTAAAGTAGCCTCCTAGTGACTATCTATCACAAAGACCATTAACAGTGACCAAATCCAGGAATACCAAACCAGAAACATTAAGTCAATAGATACTTTGAAGTTCAGCCAATCAAAAATTCTATTGAATGGCTACCCCTATCAAAACAATATGCTAAACCTTTAATATCCTAATCTGATATGCTAGACATGAGGGAATCTTGATTTAGAGATACACAGAAACCATATATAAAAACAAATATTTGAAAAGCTGTGGCTACTAAATTTCAATTAGGATGTATACACATGCAAAAGAATACATCAGGAAAGACATCTCTAAGCTCAGCACTGATTTCATGCCAAGCTCCAAGCCAAGCATGTTATATGTGTAACTCATTGAATGTTTACACTAGCCCTGTGAGGTGGGAAACCTCACAGGTGAGGAAAATCAGGTGGAAGACAGGTTAAGGAACTTGCCCAAGGTCACTCAGTTAATAAACACGGGAGCCAGCATTTCAACCTAGGAAGCTTGACTTTCCAGTCTATGGTTTGACCAGTCAGTACTCTATGCTGCCAAGATTGGAACCAATAGGCAAATTCAAAGTAGATTTATTTTTAAGACACATAAGAGGAAGCTCAAAACAGAGTGGTCTTACAAATGGTAATCCATCGATTCATTAAGACTGTGGGTACTTTTTCTTTCTCTACTCTGCTGTCCACATTGCTAGTTGGTTTCATCCTAAAACTGGCTGTGCTCACATTGGTAGGACCCCAAGGAATAGGGCTACATGCTTTTCTCATTCATGTCTGGTAAGAAAAGGATGCTGGTTTCCATTTGCCTTTTTTTTTAATGGCTTTATTGAGATCTAATTGATGTAAAACATTGTGCAGTCTTAAGATGTGTATGATTTGATACACATACATAATGCAAAATGATCTAATACACATATAAAATACAAAATGATTACCATAAGGTAAGTTAACACATCCCTCACTTCACATAGTTACAATCTTTCCTGTGTGGCAGGAACTTTTAGATCCACTCTTAGTAATGTACAAGTACATAATACTGTTAACTACAGATACCATATCATACATTGCTCTCACAAAATTTACTTCCTATAACTGGAAGTCTGTACCCTTTGATCAATACCTCCTCTATTTCTTGGCCCCTCATCCCCTGGCAACCACTATTCCACTCTCTGTTTCTATTAGGTTTTTGTTGTTGTTGTTGTTTTTTCTAAGATTCCACAAATAAGTGAGATCATGCATTCATTATTTGTCTTTCTCTGTTTGACTTCTTTCACTTAATATAATGCCCACAAGGTCCACTGATATTATTACAAATGTCAGAATTTCCTTCTTTTTATGGTTAAATAATATTCCATTGTTATATACATACACCACGTTTGCTTTATCCTTTCATCCATTACTGGACACGTGGGTTGTTTTTACTTCTTGGCTTTTATGAACAACACTGAAATGAATGTGGGGGTGCAGAAGTCACTTAAAGATTGTGATTTCATTTTATTCAGATATGTATCCTGAGGTGGGATGGCTGGATCATGTGGTAATTCTATTTTTAATTTTTTTTGAAGAAACTACACAATCTTTTCCATAATGACTGAACCAATTTACATTCCCACCAATGGTAGACTAGAATTCCCTTTTCTTCACATCTTTTCCAACCTTGTTATCTCTTGTCTTTTTTTATAATAGTCTTTCTAATAATATGAGGTGATATTTCACTGTGGTTTTGATTTGCATGTCTGATTATGAGCGTTGTTGAGCTCCTCTGCATACCTCTTGACCATTTGGATGTGTTTTTGCTAAAATGTCTATTCTTGTCCTTGCCCATTTTTAAATCTGATTGTTTGGTCTTTCTTTTTGCTATTGAGTTGTATGAGTTCCTTATATATTTTTGGATATTAATCCTTTATATAATATGTTGTTTGAAAAATTTCTATCGCATTCCATAGGTTGTCTCTTTATTCTGTGATTATTTCTTTTGCTATGAAACTTTTTAATTTAGTGTAGTCTCACTTGTTTATTTTTGCTTCTGTTGCTTGTGCTTTTGGTATCCTATCCAAAAACTCACTGCCAAGATCAATATCAAAAAACCTTTTCCCTGTTTTTTTTTCCAGGAGCTTTATAGTTTTCATTCATATCTTTATGTTTTCAATTTGAGTTAATTTTAGTGATCATTATAAGATAGCAGTCCAGTTTCATTCTTTTTCACTTGAATATGATTGTCCTAAAACCATTTATTAAAAAGACTATTCTTTCCCCACTGAATATTCTTAGCATGCCAAGTATTAATTTATCATATATATATATATATATATATATATGGGTTATTTCTTGGCTTTCTATTTTTTTATTGTTATTCTATTATAGTTGTTCCATTTTTCCCCCTTTGCCCTCCTCCACTCAGCCCACCCCCTCTCCCACAGTCAATCTATTCTAATTCCATTGATCTATGTGTCTGTTTTGATGCTAGTACAATACTGCTTTGATTGCTATACCTTAGTAGTATCTATAGAATTCACGTATAAAACCATCAGATCTTGGGCTTTTCATTACTGTTTTGAATACAGTTTCAGTCTTCTTAATTTTCATGGCCTGTTCATATTTTCTATTTCTTTATGATTCAGTCTTATGCAGTTCTAGGAATATATCCATTTCTTCTAAGTTATGCTGTTTATTGGTATATAATTGTTCACAGCAATTTCTTTAGATGCTGTGTATTTCTGTGACATCAGTTGCGCTGTCTCTTCTTTCACTTACAATTTTCTTTGAGTCATTTTTTCTTGGTTAGTCTAGCTAAAGGTTTGTCAATTCATTAATCTTTAAAAAAATTCAGTTTCAATGATTTACTCTATTGTTTTTCTAGTCTGTCTCATTGATTTCTGCTGTAAACTTTATTTCCTTCCTTCTGCTAAACATGGGCTTAGTTTGTCCACTGGCCTCCTTTTGAGAGTGAAGTAATTTTCTCAGAAATCCTGTGACTAGATTTTCACAACTTCTAGGCCATGGAGACTCTGACAGTATTTGCACTTATTTGTTCCTGTGTCTGTCTCCCAAACTGAATGAAGAGAACATCTTCAAGGAAGAATTTATATTGTACACATTCCCTAAATATAAATATGAATAGTATATATTTAGGTTATGAAGTGCTAAATATCCACCATCAAAAAATATCTCCAGGCCAACCCCTGCATTTCTGGTTCTGCTGTTCTTCCCAGCTCACCCTTTGCCCCCCAAAATGTCATGATCCTGAATTTTGTATGTACCATTCACATACTTCATGGTTTTGGACTCAAGTACAATGATTCAAAATGCACTGTCATAGTTTAAGCTTCAAATAATTGGAATCATAGTCATTATATTCTTAAGTGACTTGTTTTTTCTTCTACTCAACATTTATTCAACACTGTAAGGTTTGTAAAGTTATGTATCAAGGAGTGCAGCTGCAGCTCATTCCTTCTCACTGCTATATCATTTTTTCTGTCATTATATTTCTGTTTATTAATTTTACAATTTTTATTTGGGCTGCTTTTAGTTTCTTGGTTATAAAAAATATTGCTAAACATTCTTACATGTCTCCTGGTGCACATGTGCAAGATTTCTTCAGAGTGTATATCTAAGGGTGGGATTTGGATGTCTTCAAATTCATCAGGTAGTGACAAATTATTTCATAGAGTGATTATACAAATACACCTTCTGACACCCAGAGGCAGTCTATAAGATTTTCCACTGTCTCACATCTTTCCCAACTCTTTAACACTGTCAGAAATTTTGACTTTTGCCAAAATGGTGAATATGAAATGAAAGGTTTATGACTTTAGTTTGAATTTCCCTGATTAATAGTGAGCTTGAAAAACATTTTGTATTTACTAGCCATTAATGCTTCTTTTCTTATTAAATATCTTTTTGTATCTTTGTCTCAATTTTTAAATTATTTAGTTACATATTTCAATCATAGAAAATGTTTATATATTCTAGATATAAATATTTTATTTTATATGCGGTATGTATCTTTTGGAAAGTGCATAGCTCCTATTTTTACTTTAAAATGCATATCTTGAGGAACTGAAATGTTAAATTATAATTTAATTAAATTTACCAAACATTTCCTACATATTTTATGCTTTTAAAAATTATCTTCCCTTAAAGCAATAAATACTGTTTTCTCTAATAGTTCCGAAGTTTTGCATTTTATACTTAAGGCTTTAGTCTATTTGTATTGGATTATTGTACACAGTGCAAGGAATGCACCAAATTTATATTTTTCCTAGTGGAAAGTCAATTGGCCATTTACTAAATAGGCTATCCTTTCCCACCAATGTGTTTTCCATCTCTGTCATATAGCAAGATTCTAAATAAGCCACAGTGTATTTCGGAGTTCTGTTTATGTTCCCTTGGGTTATTCCTGTATCTCGGGGTGAATTTTACCTTTTTAATTGTTGTAACAGAATAGCAAGGCAGTATAGCATTATATGTAGAAGAGTGAACTCTGGAGCCAGACTGTCTTGGTTTGATTTCCAGTTCAGTTCCAACACGGTGAGTTGTGTTTCCTAGAACGTGTTGCCTAACCTCACTATTCTCTATTTGTAACAATATCTGATGTGTCTTCATGCTCCATATACGTTAGAATGGCTTGAAAATTAATTTTTAATACATTCACTTCTTTCAGACTCTCAAGAAAGCTGGGGGACAAAATAGTAAAATCTATTATTAGGCAAATAAAACCATTTTCTTTGTGTCTTCTTCCCATTTTCACAATGTAATTAATATCATTATCTCCTCAGGTCATACCTGCTGTCCTCGAGCCTGCTGTCATTTCTCCATGAGGAATTGGCCTTGACAAGTACTTTGGCCCCTTGCCCTGGACTGTTGCCAGCCGTCTGCTTATTTCCTGGGACCTGCCGTGTGATGTATTGTTTCCAGCCTGAGCATTGTTTAATGCTCATACACCAAACACTAATTGAGGTTTCCAGAAGCTTATTCCTCCAAGCCAACTGTATGCCAATGCTGGGTCCAATCTGTTCAAGGTCCCAAGGGAAACCATCTTTCCAAGTGCAAGGATGTGCAGGTTTGGTCTTCTGGCTGAAAACCAGAGTTCCCCTCTGGTTCACTTGGTCTTGAAGTCTTTGGCCTGGATATTCTACATTTTAGGGGAAGGTCTGTTTGTTAATGGAGAGATTCAGGTGTCTCTGAAAGCATTCCAAAACAGCTGTTCTGTCTGAGTAAAGACCAGATATAGGCATTTAGAAAAAGTAACTCTATTTCCCAGGTTGCAGTAAGCTACATGTGCTCTGCCTCAGACAGGATGAAAAAAAAAATAAGTACTTGTTGGATGAATAAATGATTATAATGTGATGATTATTATTACTACATTTTATCATTGTAAATTCCATTTTCCAAAAGGTTTCTGCATGCATCCGATTTTAATATTAAACCTTAAAAGATAACACTCATCTTTCACGCTTCACATTAGCCACATTTTTACCATTTGAAAATGAAAGAAATGACAAACATGGACTTGACTGAAGGTAAATAACTCCATGTCTCATCTCTTTTGTTTCTTTTAACAGTTATTGAAAGCTTATCTATCAGGAATAGCTAGCTACTGGAAAAGCAGAGATGATTAAAATAAGGTTCTTGACCCCTTCTTGCCTTGCCCACTCACCTTCAGCTTCATGTTATAGAAAGTGAAATAAATGAGAAAATATATAATTATAAAATAAAATTGTAAATACTATCACAGAGATTTTAACAAAGCACTAGTGGGACCAACAGTATAGAGGTCTAAATTTTAATTAGAATGTCTAAGGTCTTAAAGCATCAACAGAAGCTTCCAAGATAAAGAATAAAGTGAGGCCAGTATAGACAAAGAAAAGCATGAAGGGATAAGGCAGTATTGTCTTCAGGAATAGAAGTGAGAAATAAGAATGGATGTGCTATAGGTTAAAAGAGAATGAAAAACAGGGTTAGAAAACTACTCCAAATAACACCAGTGGTGGCTGTGAATATCACATAAAATAAAACATGTAAAAATAAGTAGTAAATTTTATGTTATAATACAAATATTAGGCATGGCATTTGATTTTATTATATGTAGTATATACTCCTTTTTCCTCTTTCCAGCATCTAATTGGTGTAAAGATAATTCCTTCCCCTTCCAAGTGACTGATCCAAAATGTGCACATAACCCAATTCATACCAATACCAAGAGGAGAAATGTTTGTTGGGAAAGAATATTCCTAACTTATAACTCCCATTTTCCTGTGTATGCCATCACATACGAATATAAAGTAATAATTTCATGAGTTCCATGTAACAAGATATTATCACAAACAGTCTAAATCTGTGTACTATATTGATGTATTGAGTAAGCACTCTGTTGCTTATACAAACAACTGATCTTTGTGGATATTACTCAAGTAGCAAAGCAGGCATAGATATTATCGTAATCTGTGAAATATGATTTGGGAACTGTCCTGACCAAAAACACCTTCCCCACTCACACATAAATAATGCTGGATCGAGTTTAAAGTACAAATAGTCTAGGAAGGGTAACATCAAGTGACTACAATTTACATTTAAATTAGTTAATAAGATTAATTATGCTGTTTTAGGAGGGTCAGGGACCTCATTTGATGAGAGGGGAGGAGGAATTTATGCACTGCTTCAAGAGGAGAAAGAGCAATAACATGTCTTCAAATCAATTCCACATAGCAAGTAATCCCCAAAAGGGGTCAGTGTATCACGTATGCAGGCCAGGCGACCCTTTCTACTATTAGTAACACGTGGGAGTCAGGCAAATGGAGAATCGACTGGAGTGATGTCAGCTACAGCTCTCCTACCCTGTGTGAAGATTAGCAGGCTGAAATTCCAATAAAATAAAGATTCTCCAAGTTTATCTCACTTTAAAATATACTTCGGTAAGAGTTTATTGGCAAACACAGCCCCATATTATGTTTGGAGAAAGACAGACCATTAGATTCAAGTTAACTTTCACCAAGAAGTTTTAGTGCTCTGCTCTGCACAACCAAATTCAACCAGGAAAATTGACATGAGATTTATTTGTATTATCCACATATACACGTATGTAAAATATATGATGGAGAGAGTGAAGTGATGGAGGGAGAGAACAAAAAAGACATGTCTGTGTTTTATGTAATTAGCCTGAATTTACTGTTGTCTCCAAAGAATCTGTGGTGACAAATAGATTGTTTAAGGTTTGAACTAGTCTTTTAAAATATTTATTGAATGTACTTGGGGTGACATTGGTTAATAAAATTATATAGGTTTTAAGTGTGCAATTGGATAATACATTATTTGTATATTGTACTGTATGTTTACCATCCAAAGTCAAGTCTCCTTCCATTACCATTTACCCCCACTTATGCTCTTCTACCTCCCCTTACCCCCTTCCTCTGGTAACCACCATACTGTTGTCTGTGTCTATAAGGTTTTGGGGTTTGTGTTTTTGCTTAACCTCTTCACCTTTTGCATCCAGTTCTACAACCACCCTCCCCTCTGACAATTGTCACTGTTCTCTATTTGTGAGTCCATTTCTGTTTTGTTATTTTGTTCATTAGATTCCACATATAAGTGAAATCATATAGTACTTGTCTTTGACAGGTTTATTTCATTTAGCATAATGTTCTCCAGGTCCACCTGTACTGTTGCAAAAAGTATAATTTCCATTTTTTTAAATATATTTTATTGATTATGCTATTACATTTGCCCTATTTTTTCTCCCCTTTATTTCCCTTTGCCCTGTACCCCCCTCCCACCACCATCGCCCCCCCTTAGTTCATGTCTATATGCCATACATGTAAGTTCTTTGGCTTCTCCATTTCCCATACTACTCTTAACCTCCCCCTGTCTATTTTGTATTTACCATTTATGCTTCTTATTCCCTATATCTTTAGCCCCATCCCCTCCCCCTCCCTGCTAATAACCCTCATTGTGATGTCCATTTCTGTGAATCTGTTCTTATTCTAGTTGTTGGCTTAGTTCGTTTTTGTTTTTGTTTTTGTCTTTTAGGCTTGGTTGTTGATAGTTGTGAGTTTGTTGTCATGTTACTGTTCATATTTTTTATCTCCTTTTTCTTAGATAAATATCTGAGTAGTATTCCATTGTGTACTGTACTACAGCTTTTTTATCCACTCATCTACTGATGGGCACTGAACGTGGCTTTCATACTAATCTTTTAGAAAAGTAAAATTATTGAGGGCACCGAGCAGGGCAGTGAAGTGACCAGAGCAGCATTTTTGAGTGCAGCACGAATTGAGCAAAGCAGACTAGTTTAGGAGCAACTGTTGTGGTTGGGAAAGAGAAAATGAGAAACGCTTCAGAGGAAATGGCTAAGAAAACAGAGAGAATAGATTTTAAAATGTAGTATTTAGATAAGGCTTAAGCAAAACAGAATTGGAAACAATCTATTAAATCAGGATTTTAAAATGCAGAAAAATAAGGCCCTTATTATGTGGCTGGAATTATCAAGGCTGTTGCTTTAAACATTATATTTATAGAGCTGCCATAAATTTAATTTGAGTATATTTACATTCAAATTAATGTTTGCATTCTCTTGACAGTCATATTGTTGACTCATCACAACTTGACTTCTAATGGAAAAAAATAATAATAACCTGCACTGCTTTATAAAATTTTCATCCCGCCTCTGCCACAATCAAACTGTGTGAGTTTGGGAAAGTCTTTGGAGCTTAGTTTCTCTTAAAATTAAGGGAGACTTGACTAACCTAATCTCAAAAATCAATTTGCTCAGTCTCTGCAACATACACACATGTACACACACTCTCTTACACTGAAAGGAAAAAATCAAAAACACAAAAATGTTTTTAATGAAGACATTGAAAAATGTGATGATTATTATTGAATACCTGGAGAGAGTAAGTACTAGCTGAGGGCTTTTACCATTGCAACCAAACGATCACCTGAAGAAGTTCATGACTGTGTGTTTCAGAGCACCCTGCTCCCACAATTCTCATCCATTCATTGGGGTAGGACTCAGGAATGTGAGTGTCAACAATCATATGGAACTGATACAGGATACCTGTGAGCCACACACAGAAAAACTGTTTTAGGATCCCACATTTTCCCTCCGAAGCTCCCCAGTGAATTTCATTAAAGAGAGAAGCTTTAGGATGAATTCCAGCTCTTGCTGGGAAGAGAATAAAAATTTATCTCCTCCTTAATTTTAATTTGGTTAGTGGCAAAAAAAATGCATATTAATAATAAAGGCCCTAAGTGACTGTATACAGTTAAGCTATATATGAGAAATAATACTACTGAGAATAACTTTTCTTAACACAAATTCAGAAACTTGCCTGAAAGAGGATTTTGTAGTTATTGTCTTCATTTCTTTGGAATTAGCATGTTAATTTTCTGTGCGATGTGATACTTTACACCCTTCGTTAGGTCATGCAAGTCAGAAACCCTGCTGTCATCTATGATTCTGCCTTCTCTACCATCTCATTGCGTCCAGTCAATTTTACTTACTCAATATTTTCCTGAGTTTGTTCTCTTTATTTTCATCACCAGTCTCAAAACCAAAGCTGCCAACAATCTGTTTTTTTTTTTAATATTGGAAGACTTACTTAACATTCAGTCCCTCTCTCTTCCAATACAGCCTAAATGATCTTCTAAGAAAACCAAATTTGAATTTTCCTCCTTTCAACATCACCTTCCCATCTGCTTTACATCTCCTGGGTCTCTTTTGTCATCACCCTTGGGATGAAAACTTCAGTAGAAACAAAGATTGGCTAGTGGAATGACAGGTTGAGAAAGGACCTTGTGTTTTGTTTCTCACTGCCGTAGTGAGAGGAGTCCATGTTTGTACTTGTGGGTGGATGAGGAGTAGTTGACCTATAAGAGTACATGACTCACCATTTTCATGACTTTTTAGATGGAACATCAGTGCTATTATAGGATATAGGAGTAGAAGGAGAGCCTTTACATGAGAAGTCTTTATTTAATAGAGGAGGCAGGACTCTGTAGGAAGAATAGAGGTAAAATGTGATAAGAGAAAGACAAGACAAAGGATTTGGGGTCCAGATGATTGAACATCTAAGTCCTACTTTGATGCCTGTTCCAGCTATGACTTGAGCAGAAAAGAGCATTGAGCATTATGTGAGTACCCAAGAGTCGTGGTCAGACTAGTAGACCCACATGGGTATAAGTTTGAAATTGATTCAATGGAACATTGTGGGTCATAGTTTAAGCAAGATCATGGTAAAGCCTATACCTGAGACACTGCTTAAAGGTCAGCCTGTATCATTGTGAAGATATATCCCAGAAATACTTCAGCACTTACATGAACTCTGGGAACCTTCAAGTGCTCAAATAGTTGGAGAAGAGTTCGCATACCATTTCTTTGATTGGGGCAAGAGCTTCTCAGTAAACCTCCAGCAGAAAACAACATAGAATGAACACAATTATTAAACTAAAATTCTTATCAAAGCCTTGGAAGGCCCCCGCCTACCTTACCACCCTGATCTTAACACCATTGGCTCCTTTGCTCTCTTCTTGCAAGCTACTCCAGTTTCTTTCAGTTCTTTAAGCTTGTGATATCATTTCCCATCTGGTGCCTTTAATTGTACTATTCCATCTACGTGGAAAACCCCTCTTCTCCCAAGATTCCCTTTAACATTCAACCAAGAAACACTTGTCTATTACATGCCAGATTCTATGCTTTGTGCTGAATATACCATGGTGAATAAAGAGACCTGTTTCCTGTCCTCCTGGAGTCTACAATTTGGTGAGGGAGACAAAAGATAAATGAGTTAAGCAAACAAAAATACATCATTACAAATTATGCAAGTGTTAAGAACAAAGCCACTGGAGTGATGAAAATATTCTAAAATTAATTGTAGTAATAGTGTTATACTCCATTGAATTGTCTACTTTATGTGGGTGAAGTATATAGTATATGAATTATATCTCAATAAAGCGTTTTTTTAAAGTAATGAGCAAAACAAGTGAGTTTAATAATAACCCATAGCAGAGATAAAGAAGCCAATCTAACTCTGGGTTCTGAGATGAAACCTATGAGTTAAGGAGAAGGGAGCCACAAGAAATATATGTGAGGCTGGTTGGGAGGTGGGTACAGGTGATTAAGTGAGGGGGTGACCATTCTAGGAAATAACATGTACAGTGTCCTTGAAATTAAAAGAATCTGTGGACTTGAGGAAATGAAAGAATGCCAAAGTGACTAGGGGATTCAAAGGTCATTTTTGCCACATATGGTAGTGGTGAGTAGGGCGGAGGCTCATCCTATAAAATAGTATAAGGGGTTGGGTTTTTCTGTTTGTTTGTTTGTTTTTACTATGCAATGAAGAGGCAGTGCTACTAAAAGCTTTATCTTATAAAAAGTTAATTCTCCCAACTATAGAGAGTGGAAATGAATGAATCAAATAAGAATGGAAGCAATGAGAGTGGCCCAAGACTATTGCAACAAGCCAGCCGAGAGATGAACGTGAGGTAGACCAGTGTGGTTGCTGGAGACTCTTCTGCACAGATGTGGCCTCTCCCCATTTCTTCCCAGCAAAAGGCAATGACAACCTTGTTCAAGGACGCTGGCATGACAGAGAGCCCTGGAAGCTAAAGACAGTGTCTTCCTCCAGATCAGAGGGGATCTGTTTCCTGACAAGGATGATAAAGATAACGTGTTCCCTCACAAAATTTGAGCAACTTTGCTAGTAGTTCGTATAAAAGATTGGGAGTCTCCCAAGTTCCATGTGCCTCAGCTGTGACACAAACCCCTGTATGCACAGTATCTACCAGGACCTACCTCTACATCATCCCCATAGGACTTGGGAGCAAGGGGAACTGAACTGAACATGGAGTTTATGCTGCCTACTGTCTAAATCCATTTGAGCTCACTGGCTCCTTACGAAGTCTATGTATGTGTGGACAGTCAGTGTAACAGCTGTTTAGAAACTGCTTAATTCAGGATTAGACAGCTAATGAGTTCAAGGTTGGGGGGTGGGGTGGGGTATGGTCCTGTGGGCACCATGCATGCAGACAAACCATTCACCAGAACCAGGCTCAGGATGAGAACTCATCATAGAAGGACATGGGCACAGGTAAATGTGTGCACCACATTGCACCGTAAATATTAGTGACATAACTCTAGTACATACACTGTACAGACAATATCTTTTTCTATAAGCAAAAGGAAGGATACTAATCATGTAGTAGGAAGATCACTCAGGTGATAGCCAGGAGGACCAGGTTCCACTTCCAGGCTGTCTCTAACTAGCTGTGGGGCTTCAAATCAGTCTTCTCACATGTGAAACACACTTTTCTCGTGGAGAAAGCTCAGAGATGAAGAGTTTCCCACTGTCACATTCCAGGATTTACCATGCCTACAGATAACAAAGTCAAATATCTTAGGAACTTTCTTAAATGGCAATGTATCGACTTGTTTTTGTTATGTAACAAACCATCCCAAAATTCAGAACTTATTTTTCTCACATATTTGCAGGTGAACAATGCAGGCCGGGCTCAGAGGGACGGTTCTGCTGTTTTTGGATTAGTCCTGGCTAAGCTATTCCGGGGCTCTGTAATGAGTCAGCTGTCAGCCTCTGGGTCGGTTTAGGGCTGGCTGACAGCTGGCCAGGCCTCTGCATTTCCCACCATAGTTTGCATCCTCCAGGGGATGAGTGTGGGCTTCTTCCTGTGGTAGTGGGGTTCCAAGAGAAAGCAAGAGGGAAAACCCAGGCAAAAGTGCTTGTCAAGTCTCTGCAAGAGTCACATCAGCTTGCATGCTACTGGCCACAGCAAGTCATATGACCAAGCCTAGCATCATGTGGAAGGACACAGGAAGGCCTGCACAAAATGAAGCCATTACTCCACTCAGTCAACCAAAGAGATATTAAAAATTAAAACTGGAATAATAATTGCTCACCAGGTCAACTATAAAACTGCCATGTGTCTGAATTTTTTTCAAAGTGCTCTAGTTTTGTAAATTTTATTTTTAATGAGTAGGATTTATTACATGAATTATTAATATACATTAATCTCACACATTCATTTGTAGGTAAATTTGAAACTAAGAATTAGCTTTTTATTCAGAGTTTGATTCTTAATTTTCAGTTTGGGAAACATGGCTACTGTCTTTATTCACTCTTCAAAGATTTATTTGTGACCAACCCTAACAGGTATTAACATGGCAGCACTTCTTATAGAGGGCTGTGTCATTACAAGGGTATTTTTCAATCCAAAACTGATAAGGACGGCTAATCCAGTTTGCAACTAATACCTTTCAGAGACAAAAGCTATAATCCTTTCCAGCAGCTTTTTGGCTCTCCTGCTAAGGGTTATAAGAACTGCTAAAGAAAAAAAAAGACTCTTCCTAATTTTCTCTCTTACAAAGAGCGCTTCTAATCCAGAATTTATTTTTAATCTTTTTTCTTGCTGTAACCCTTATTTAACTATGTACAGTCAAAGTGCACTTCTGAACCTGAATACCATGTTTCAATGAATTCAAGAGACATTGTAAATGGGCTGCAGACTGCTCTGTTTGCCTTTAAAGGGGAAGAACAGATTGCCACAGCCGAGAGCTCCTAGCAGAGACTACTCCATCAGAAACCCTTCCACGGATTAGGAAATCATTCAGAAAGAGAGACATAAGCACAGCCTTTGTTCATGCCACTTTCTTGTCCCCAGATAAGATGAAACAATCTTTTTGTCTAATCAAAATGCTGTTAGGTAGATTAACTACTTTCACAGAAACCCAGGAGAGGGATTTGGCACACGTGCAAGGAGAACATGTGTGCCTTCCAGAACATTGAATGTAAAATCCCCAAATTAGGGAAGAAATGTCTCAAGAGAAAGTGGGAGGACTGCTCTTCATTTTGAAGAATGATCCACTTGGAGTCCTCATTTTCCCCGAGTTGTTCGCCTTTCTCCCAGAATGTAAGAGGGCTCTGACAAGGGCACCACTGATATCTGTTTACAGAGTTGGGATGGGCTTTGTCCTGACCACAGGAATCTTTCCCTGGGAATTAAACACAGTCAGATCTATTTATAGATATCACTTGAATATTCCTAGGGCTTAATGGCCAACCATGGCTTGTTTCTAAAATACATTATTAGACATTAAAATTTTACCTGATTTCAAAAGAGAACTGGATGGTAATCAATTCCTCATTCTGAAATTTAGTCATTTTCCTAACACCTTTTCTGTTGCAGAGAGAGCTCTCATTAATATCATGTATAATGAATGTCTATGGATGAATTACTTTTTAAAACTAACAAGAATGCTAATGGGAGATAGGCATTGTGTTACAACAGATTAGTATTTTATTGGGTGATGTATCAATAAATTTGCTCCTTCCTTTGTGTATTACATTAAATAAAAGGAATAAAAAAAGAAAAGGAACACAGTATATAAAAATTTAATGAATGCAAAGGCTTTCAAAGAGTTTCTGAGACTGAAAGTACAAAGCTTATCCCACTGACGGAACAGATATGCAGGAGTAAAAATGTGAGCACTTAAAAATCCTGGCCTGATGACCCACTTCTACCTGCAAAGCTCTTTCTTGTGTCCTGATCTCTCTCTGCTATTTGTGTTTATCACTGAGTCATTTTCTGTCTCTTTCAGTGGCAGTCTGTCCCAGGAAAGGGACTTCTGTTAACCTCTCATGATGCCCAGTGCCCAGGAGAACTTGAATATCCTATTGCCGTCTGGCTCATTGCTTTTACTTTGTTAAATAATTATTTTTTATGTGGACCTAACTTTAGATACAATGTTAGGATTCAAGAGCTTTTCCCAAAATTATATCAAATTGCCATTTTCCATATTACTCCAGCACTTTAGAGGAGTATTTTTACTTTAAATTGACAACCTTAAAAATAACACACCTCAAGAGGGAAAAACAAGTAATTAAAATGCAAAGCGTTCCTGCTGAGTTTTTTCCCCCCAAGAGGATTGGTAGGGGAACTCAGCAACCTGAATACAATCATTTCAAATATCTACTTCTGAATAATGGCACACACAAAAAGCCCTCCCTCAATAAGCTGACATCAATTATTCCTATGCAAAAAAGAAAAGAAACATTACTCTGTATTGTATCCTCAACATAAATATACTCAATGACACACAGATGCACACACACACACCCCTAAATGAGAATTGCCTGGAAGTGAAAGGAAATGGTGAGAAGAAGGATTCTGGTGTCTAGGCAGACATTTGAAAGCACACAGTGACCCCATATGTAGAGGAGATAAGTATTTTTAGAATGTTTTTTTTTAAAGTTAAGGGAAACATCACCCCCACTTTAGTCATAATTATCAGAAAGAAAAGGGACTCCAATCCATGAGGCAGAGGGGATCTCACACATCTTAGCTGTTCACATAAATGGAATTCCCAGCCACATGAAACTGCCTATCAGTATGAATTGGACTTGACTGAGCCCCTCCCATCACCCTGTGCCTTTGAAGTGTACAACCCACACATGAAGGACACATAAATCACCCCCCACCCTGACAGTAGGGAAGGGAAGGAAACAGCTTCCAGATTAGAAGTGTGGGGAATAGGAATCCTATGGTTATGGTCTCAATGTGGACAGAGCCCAGCGGACCTGGCCTTTCAGATGAGCAGGCAGATGTCTAAAAGCTCCACCCCAACTTATCTGAACCAATCAGACTGATGTTGGGAAGGGAAGATGGGAATGCAGGACTGTCACATGTCCTGAGATTTCCAGCTCCAGTGGAAAGTGACATAAAGGGACTAATACCACAGGCATTCAATGCTTGAGTACAGTTTAGAGTTCCAGTAAGTTTCCTTCTCTAACTGATCACAGGATTTCTGGGAAGACTATAAGATTATAAAAGTTTTTAGTACAAAAAAAAATTCTGAAAAATAAAACTTGTTCCAGAATCTGAAGACATGGTTTCTATTTGTAACTATCCCATTAATAAGCTGTGTGACCTTGAAAAACTTGTTTCTCTTCCTCATTAGTAACATGAGGATAATACTGATATATTATCAAGTGATATCAAGGAAACACCCTCTGAAGAGTACACATCTAAAATACAACCAGCTGTTAAAGAAAAGGCAATGAACTCAGCATTAAAGACAGTCAGAAGTGTAAGACCCTACCATCAACCCCTCAGGTCAAAGGAAAAAGGTAAATAATAGGTTGGCAGAGGGGATACCAGGGTCACAGAATGAGAAATGACAAAATGAAGATACAAGCTTAACCCTCTAAATCTGAGAGGGATATACAAAGGTCACTTAGTCTTGCTTTTAGGCCCAAACACTAACAACACATTTATTATGAGCTGAGGCACATTTCCTCAAAATTCATACACTGAAGTCCTAACACTCAGCACCTAAGAACATGACTATATTTGGAGATACGGAGCCAAGACAGAGGTTTAGTTAAAAGGAGGCAGTTAGGTGGGCCCCAATCCAATATGATAGAGTCCTTTAAGAGGAGACGCTGTGACACAGACGCACACAGAGGAGAAACCACATGAAAACATGGGAGATCACCACTGTCTGCAAGCCAAGGAGAGAGGACTGTGAAGAAACCAACCCTGCCAAAAGCTCCAAAATTGTGAAACAATAGATTTCTGTTGTTTAAGTCACCCACACTGCTACTGTATATGGCTGCCTAGCTATCTGATGCAGCATTATTTTAAAGATTTTTTTTTTTTTTCAGAGAGAGGGGAAGGGAGGGGAAAAGAGAGGGAGAGAAACATCACTGTGTGGTTGCCTCTCATGTGCCCCACACTGGGAATTTGGCCCACAACCCAGGTATGTGCCCTGACTGGGATTCAAACCCACAGTCCAGCACTCAATCTACTGAACCACACCAGCCAGGGCTGATATAGCATTTTAAAGTAATTTCTATCCACTCATTTAACAAGTATTTATTGAGCATCAGGCGTTGGGTTAAGAAAAGAAACACAGCAAAAGCAAACTTAGTTTCTGTTCTCCTCAAGCTTACAGTCCAATGGAGGAGGCAAGAATCAATCTACCATAGAGAGAGATGTGAAACTGCATTCAGTGGCCTGGTGGTAGGAGAGTGTAAGACAAGAGGGTGAACCTGGGGAGCTCAGGGAAGCCCTCAAGAGGAAGGCTCACTCAGTCGTTGTCAGGCAATGAGGAGAGACTGATAAGTGATCTCCACCCTCCTCCCTGGGCCACCAATCCAGCCTCTGGTCAACAGTCCCCGAAAGAATCATTGAAAGCATGGAGCACAGACAAACATGAGTTCAGTTCTCTTCCGGTTCTATTTCTTTCTCTTTTGGCAAGTCTTTTAATTTTTTGTTGAAAGCCAACAGAGGCAAATAGGTTAAAAGTTGGGTTGTGTTTAACGATCTTGGAGCCCTAAGAGATGGAGGCTCCAGATCTTCTAGTGCCCTTGCTTGTCTTTCCTGACCAGGCTTCTCTGAGCAACCTCATCTGAGACCATGTGCCCGGCACTCTTCAGTTCCCATCCACTCCTATTCTCCTGGGGTCCTGCTGAAGGCATGGTGAGCGGGGAGGGCCGAGGGAGCACAGCCAACATCTCATGATTAAATCTCAGTCTTTCTGTAGGTCTGTGTTTATGGCCTGTAACCTCTTAAGTATTTCTCCAGTTGTATAACTTTTATTTCTTCACTTTGTTGAGACAGGAAGACTAGAATGGGCTAGATGGTGAAGAAAGACATTCTCCAGGCTGTCCTAAGCCTCAGGCAAAGTCTCTCCCTTAGGAAGTAGGTCTTTGAGAGAGAGAACACTCTGGGCTCATTTCACAGGGACAACCCACCACCACCACCCTACCTCCACCCACAAAGGGCCATGGCGGGTATTTCCGGGGGGAAGTAGTTTTTAGCTGTGACTCTACATTCACCCAGCCCTCCAAAATTTTGGAGTGTCAGTTTGCCCTGCAACCTCAGTTCTTTGAATGAGCCCAAGAAAAATTCTTCATTTTCAGATTGTTCCAACTTTTTCTTTCGTAAAGATGGGAGTGACAAATTCTAAACTTTTTACTTGTCAACAGCTGAAACCCGAAATACTGACCTTTTCACAACACACATTTCTTGCTGAAGGAAGCAGTGGTTGGATTTACATTCTGGTACAGGCTCTTTCTTACTGTCATGGGTAATTATGGAAATATGCCACTTCAAAGCCTGCCTTGTGGAATTTATCAAATGTGATGTGTAAATTAATATTATATAAATAATAATGCAAATAAATACATACATGCATGATCTAGTTTGCCGTATATGTGATTAGGTAATGTCTCGCAGAAGGACCTTGGGAATTAGATACAAGTCAGAAACGTTTAATTTGGGAGAAGGTTGACTGGGGAGAAGGAGAAATAATGGCAAATACTATAGGGTTTGGAACAATATGTGCTCCTAAGAAGATGCAGTAGCCTCATGTAAAAAAAAAAAAGAGCATCATATACAGCCTTGTGTACTAAAATGTAATACGGTCCGATTTTAACAGCTAATGGTTGACACTAAGGTTCTGTGTGCTCACAGAACATTCTACATGGAGACAGCCTCCCATGGACTGGTGGTCTCATTAATGTATTCATCCATTCATTTGTGCATTCATTCATTCATAATGTTTTCCAAGGCAGTTCTGGATCAAAAATATCAGTCTAGAATTTAATATTTTAAAATTGGGAAATTTTTAAAGTTTAAATTAAAAATAATCACTTGTGAATCCTTCCTCTCCAATAACTATGCTACTGAGTCTATGGTTACATAAGAGGACATACGGCCTGCCTTATCTTTCTAAATGAATGAGCTTGAATGTAATGAGAGGATACGACGCAGTGGACAGTGGGTTACTGCTCCAGTTTCCGGGCAGTCTGGTTAGTAACCTCACATTCCAGTAGGCCAGCCCTTTGGAAAATCGTCTCTTCCCCAGCCCTCCCATACCTCCCTGCATGTGCAGCACTATATACCCTCTACCTGCCTCCCCTGCTTCCAGTGACCTAGTTTTCCCACTCATCCATGAGCTAGCAACTTCCATTTCCACTGTGGTCATTTATTTACATTGCTAACCTGACCCAAAACCCATTCTCTCCCCCATTCAAATTCTTTTGAGCAAATACAGTTTGCTCCAAGTCTTACCTCCTGCATGAAATCTGTAGGATTATCCCAGCCCAGAATGATACCCAAATGTTACTGGGCACATACTGTACACATAGTATTGTAGGATTTAATGCATTAATCTCCACAGTAGCTCTAACAGTTGACATTATCTCTACTTGACAGATGAAGAAATTGAGGTAAAGAGAAGCTAAGGGTGAGGCCACAGAGCTAGTGAGTGGTGGAACTGGGTTTAAATCTGAACAGCCTGGCCCCAGGGCTCCAGCACTTAGCCTCTACCTGATAGTGGCCCTTCCATACTGTTTTCTCACTTCCTCCTGGCTGTATGCAGCAATGTATTTTAGAATTGTGTTGGTTCTTGGTTTCACGTATAAGACTATCTGACCTCTCAGAATATAGGCAGTACCAAAATTGGGATCATGTTTCACATTTTTCTGTATCTTACAAAGTATGTAACTTGGAACCAGGCACATGATAAGTGATAAATACATTTTGATGGATTAATTACTCTTAACCTGACTTATTGAACTAATCCATTCAGGCAAGTAATCAAAGAGAGACAAATAACATAACACATGTAACTTGTAATATTATAATCTATAGGTACCTGAGATATATTTTTGCATATTTAATAGGAATTTCAAAGAAACATGACTTAAAAAAAAATCAACCACCACCACCACCACAAAAACATTTCCCATCAGCATTTGTAACCACAGTTGAGGAAGAACACGTCTAGAATGTTGTAGTGTTGCCCTTCCCTGAGTCTTCTGAAATGGCCACGGCTAAGTACAGAGTCCGACAGCCCTCCTGCCCCCAGCCCCACTGCTGTCCTTCCTTTTATATAAGCCACATATGACTAGGCACTTTGCTAAGACAGCAGACACCAGGCCTCTGGAGACTGGGGGCAATACCTAGTTATGAGTGACCATTTCTGCTCTATGTAACTTTGGCCACAGAGACCTGAACCCTCAGGATCTTTGGAATTCAGTATTCCCACTTAAAAATGGAGCTCATAAACTAGCCTGCCTAACCTATAGACAAGCAATAAAAAAAATAAAAACATGAGTGTTTAACTATATAGAAAATAGTTTAAACCATTACATAATGCCAAGAAATAACTGAACAAGTGAAGACACACTCCTCCCGAAGCGTGAGTATCTTTCAGAGCACAGGTGTCCACACTGCCCCAGTCCGCCGCTGTGCTACACAGTGTTCCGACAATGGGGGTCCCCACCTACCACTCCTGGGGAACTTGCTACCTTCCAATGAAAGAAAAGGGATCTCATTTTAAGGGTTTTTTTTTTCTTGGACACTAAAATTCACTATGTACATATAAGTGGGAAGATAAAAAGAATGTATTTTCCTAAACCATGAGCCCCTCTTTCTTTGCCTCAGATCTTTACAAGTGGAGCAATAGTTTCCATATATATATTATTGACAAAATCTATGAAGAAAGCCCATGACATCAGCACATTCTAGCTCCCTAACAAAAGCCTTCTAATCCCCAAATCCCTGAATCATTTTTTGCATAGTAAATAAAGTTAATGGAGTTTTAATTAAGTATGTTAATTGACTAGGAAGATGCTGACTTTCACTGGATTCTAAATCATTAGCTAATAAAAGTTGTCTAAAGATGTACATACCCAGCATTTTCAGGAGGAGATGGTGGTATTAATTTCCTATTTTAGTGGGAAATGTAAATGCTGAAGTACACCTGATGTTATCATTAGTTTTCACAAATGTCTCTTCTGATGTAACACTGAGCAGGCTCACATCAAGAAATTCTTCATGAGCCTTTATGCACTGTTGGTGTCATATTAATTTGGTGCAGCCGCTGTGGAAAATAGTATGGAGATTTCTCAAAAAACTAAAAATAGAACTATCATATGACCCAGTCATTTCACTTCTGGGTATCTGTCCAAAGAAAACATAAACACTAATTTGAAAAAGTATGTACTCCACTATGTTCATTACCTAGGTGTCCATTGATGGATGGATGGATAATATGTGTATGTGTGTGTGTATATATATGTATGTGCATATACACACACATGTGTATGTATATATAATGGAATATTACTTGGCAATACAAAGAATGAAATCTTTCTGTTCACAATAGCATGGATGAACCTAGGGGGTATTATCCTAAGTGAAATAAGTCAGACAAAGAATGACAACTTCCATCCAATTTCATTTACATGCAGAATGTTAAAAAAAAAAAACAACTACAAACAAAACAAAACTCACCAGGAATGGGTGAGAAAGGTGAGGGGGAATATAGTCAATAATGTTGTGATAACTTAGCACCATGCAAGTTGGTTACTAGCCTTAGTGTGGCGACCGCATTGTAAGGTATATAAATGTTGAATCACTATGTTGCATGCCTGGAACTAATATAATATTGTATGCCATGTATACTTTAACACAAATTATTTAAAAATTCTTCATGGTCTACAAAGGGTAGGGGCTTCAAGAATAGTTTCATCCTCCTTCTGCACTTTCCAGACTGTGTTGTCTGAAATGCAGCAACTGACACGGTCAGGAAAATAAAGGCTGGGCTCTCGTGCTGTGGGGCGAAAAGAAACTGAGTGCTCCAAAAGGCTTTACATTTTCAGCTTTTGTTTGCTAATCGCAGGAAACTGTCTCGGTATGTGAATTTCAAGGCCAAGTGGACACTTATTAAGGTTATTCGGGCCAATAAAATGAATGTTGTGAAAAATAATAAAATTAGTCAACAGTGCGGTGTGAAAGTTTTTGAACCTGGATTATGTGAATAATTGCCTCCATTCGCCATTAGTAGATGTTAGAACTGTCTTAGAACAGTGAGGCAGCAAAAAAGAGGGAGGAAGTTAGAGGAGGAGATGCAGCCAGGAAATGAAAACGGACAAATCAAGTGGTTTAACATTATTTTTGCATTCTGCTAACTTAAAAAAGAAGCCCTCATGAAATCATGTTCCTGTGGAACACTCTTTGTCAAGAAATGTGTTGTCCTGGCAGCTTGTGTTTTCAGCAGGCATAATGCATCATGGTAAGATTCCACTGTGGCCAAACACCTAGATTCTCAGAATGGCAGGCAATGGCTTACCTGTGTAATCACTGTAAGAAGCAAACCGTGAAAGCCAAGTTGTTATACAAACTATTGGAAAAGTCATAATTTCAGAATTTAATTGGATACTCATGTATATCCTTAGATAATGTACAAATCCTGGTTTGCAGATGTAAATGTTTTAGAATATGCTGCTTGACTTTATGGCCAATGGAAACTGGCTTGGCAGACCATTAGGACTGGTTCACTGAGCTGTGTTTCCTATGCAAGAATATTAGATTTCTTTTTTTTAATAGCTTAATAGCTCAAAATTTGCCACAGAGAACTGAGTTCCCCTTGTATTCCTATTCCTCTCGCTTGTTTCCTGGCCTTGAGATGGTGCATTGGGTTTTGGCTGCAACTGTCTTTCTGAAGTTCCTCACTCACCCCATTCTCCCCGCCATGACAATGAAAGAGGTCCTCCGGCAGGAGACACATTCTCCAGGGCAGAGGATGCTGCGGCACCCCTCCTCTTAGGGAGGTATCAGAAAATCTCGCCGAGGCTTCTCACTGACTTCTTTCATCTTCAATAGACAAACAAGTTGTACCCAGTGTCCTTCCCATAGCAAACGCCAGGTATCTACCCAGGTGAGAGAGGGAAGCATTACAGAATGTGCCTTCCTCAGTCCCAAGGGCTTTTATTCTTGCTTTCTCCGGACAAAGCTCAGTGGAGAAGTGTTGAGAACATATTGATTGCAGCAAGTTTTGTGATTTTTCTACTTTTAAGATAGAGCATGCATGCAAAAAATTACTCAGATTATATGCAATTTCCAAGAAAAACACAAACAATACATAATTTTCAAAAAATGGAACACACTCCTATAATTAGCACCCAGATCAAGGAGCAGAACAGTATTGGACTGCAGAATGCTCTCTTCATGCCCCCCTTCATGCTCTCCTCTGATCATTACCCAGACTAAGGGAAAGCACTGCCCTACCTTCTGATCTTATAGTTTTGCCTCTTTCCTTTATTCAACTATATATTACACACACACACACATATATACATACATGCACATATACACACACTATACACACACACACACATACTGTATCTGTAAGGTTTATCCACACTATTGCATGTATTTACAGCTCATTCGTTTTAGTTGTTTTATAGTACTGTGTTGTGTAAAAATATAGTAATGCATTGATCCACTGTACTCTGGGTGGTCTTTTGGGTAGCTCCCACTCTGAGGCAATTAGCAATAATACAATTGTGAATAATCCTCCTACATGAATGTCCTCTGGTAAATATAAGCACTCATTTCTTTGGGGTACACAGGTAGATGTACTGGGTGTAGGGTATGCATATGTTTACCTTTAGTTGACATCACAAACTGTTTTCCAGAGTACTTGTTCCTATCTACACTCCTACCAGGAATGTATGACAGAATCAGGCACTCCATATTCATGTTAGTGGTTTGATGTAATCTCTTTTATTTCATTTTAGTTACTGGGTTGAATTTTAGTATGCTGCATTGTGCTTTTAACTTGCAATTCCCTGATATTAATTTTTATATGTCTTTTGGCCATTTGGATCCACTTTTATTATGTGCCTGTTGAAGTCTTTGGTCCATTTCTACGCTGAGGTGATATTTTAAATTTGTGTTTAGAAACTATATATGTATTCTGGCATGAATCCTTTGTTAAATTCTGTTAAAGAAAGTCTGCTGCCTATAAGATCATAAGAATATTTTTCCTATGTTTCCTTCTGGAAGTTTTGTTTCAACTTTCATATTTCAATATTCAATCCATCTTAAATTGGATTTGAGAACTGTTGTGATCCACTCTATTGATGCTCATATTGTGACCATAAGGGCATCATAAAGCTATTTTAACTTGAATTATACTAATATTAATAAAATTTTCTTGAGTGTTTTCCAGATTGAACTCTATGAATTCAATTTAATACTATAATTAATTTTCTACAGCAAACTATTTTCAATCTTTTAGTTTTATTTTTTAAAAAACTAGTTCAGCCCTGGCTGGCATAGCTCAGTGGATTGATCGCGGGCTGCGAACCAAAGCATCGCACGTTCGATTCCCAGTCAGGGCACATGCCTGGGTTGCAGGCCGGCCCCCAGCAACCGCACATTGATGTTTCTCTCTCTCTCTTTCTCCCTCCCTTCCCTCTCTAAAAATACATTTAAAAATCTTTAAAAAATTTATTAAAAAAAAAACTAGTTCAACTATGATTGTATTTTACAATGAAGATTTGATTCAATATTAAAAATATCTTCTCCTGTGTTGAATTATCTTTGCATTCATTCTTTTCACCTCACCTCTTTTTTGGTCAAATCTCTAAAAATCTGCATTTTGGCAAAAATGTAAGATTTTCCTGTCATTTTTTTCTTGGTAAATGTATTTAAAGGTGTATATTTTTAATTACTGTCACATTAAACACTATTTGTTTAAGAGTTAGATAAAGACTGTTTTTTTTTATTAACATGGGAACTTCCAACTAAGAGAAGTGCAGACAGAGAGGAGACGGACTGAAGAGTTAGAGACACAGTCCTACCTACTCATCTTTGCACGTGCATAATGCGCCGCAAGAACAAAACCTCCCCGAGTCACAGCACAGTCAAAATGAGAGATTTCGCTTTTCAATCCCGCACCGAAACAGTAGTGTACACACATATGAAGTCACTTAACACAGCAGAGTTAACTCTGACATCTACGAGATGTCTATTTCAGTGTCTGAATTTTTTTTTCTGGAAGAATATTCTCAAGTGGATAGGAACTCATCTAGTGAAGTGCAGAGATGCACTGACGAGTTGATGGAGTGCACTTACAACAGTCTAAGTGAGAGATGTCCGTGGGTTCTTAGGTCTGCTTCTAACTGCTTCTAAATTCCAAGATAATACCGGTATTCCAGAGAAAACTGAGGGACCCTAAAGGACTTAGTCCACAATGGGATGAAAGAGTGGGAGCATAAGTGGCCAAAATCCATTTCTTAATTTCCTTCGATACAGTGTTGGACTCTTTCTCTAGCACTCTGTGACTAACCCCTTTTAATGCCTCCTTCTGCATACCATTCCTCAGCACAACAGAATCAACACTAACCCTATGCTAATTGTTTGCAATTATGTCCCCTACATCAATCATATCCCTAGACTGTATGCATTTTGAAGACAATTGTGATGTTGTGATAGTAATATAACAGGGTAGCTATATTCTTTGACTGGTTTCAGGGAACTTTAAAAAATACTATTTTTACCCCAAGTATATTCTCCTCCTTTTTAATTTAAATACCTGCTATTCCATTTCCATAAACCAAAGTTTTTACTACATGGTTAGAAATATGCTTCAAAATGGCAGTTGGAAGTCCATTTGGACAACAATTTGAACAGGGCTGGTAGATAAGGGATCTTGAGGCAGGTTCTTATCTGAAGAGAATCTGAGAAAAGGGTTGGATGCATCAGAACCTGGCCTGAAGACACACAAATAGAAGTATGAATAAGAACCTGGGCAGTCAAGGGGAACTTTAACTGAATAAGATTTTGCTGGGAAACTGGTCCTGAAGGTTTCTACATTATAATTCTGTACCTCCACAGTATCTCAGATTTTGGCTTTTAATTGATAAAATGAATGCAGTGAAATTTGTCTCACATTATTAAACAATAATTATACCATGTCAATTCATAGACAAATTGGTTATTGGTCAAATAACTTTCTGTCAGATAAAAACACATTCATATTATGGGTGCTATAACTGGGCTAATATATTCTCATTGTACAATATGCCAAATTGAGTTTGTTTAAAATAATATATGATAGCCTTCCTTCCTGGCAGACCGGGCAGAAGCTGATTCTAATTCTGAGCATTGCCTCTGCTCCCAAATAATGAATATAAGAGAAAGTGGTTACATAGATTTACGATGTGATTTCATGGCATTATGGTGAATACTCATAACTATGGGACCTTGGAGAAAGCAATACCTGATATTTAACTCAAGCAGTTTGGAGTCTATCCTCTGTGGAAAACATTTATTTTCTTGTAGCTTAAGGCCATCTTAGAAGAATAGATATACATAGCATGAAAGTTGTAACAATTTGTGAGTGTGTGTGGAGAATTTATCTTTTGCAGTCATTCTTGGCATCATTTTTCACAATTGAAAAGCTCTATCCTCGTTATGCAATACCCTGTTTCTAGCCATAAAAATGAGAAATGTTTTTTTTTTCCTTCAGACATGCTTGATTAAAAAAAAAAAGATACAAACAACTTGCTGTCAACTTCTGGTTTTCAGATACAAATTGTACATTTTACAACTTTACTCAAACAAATGTTATCTTTCCCAAGAGGTCACTGTTCTGAAATGCATAAGTGAGAGTTATTGATACCATAAAATTACTTGGTACTTTTTAAAAAGCAAAGGGAGAAAAAGCCCTTTAATATAAGCAAATAGTCTTCTTATTGTTTCTATTTTCTACTTCAAAATCACTGTGGACTCTGGAAACAACACACAGGAGACATATAAGATGCATCTGCAGTAGAACAATTTTTCTGAGTCTTCCTTTTTGCCCTTCTTCTGCTTTATCATTGTATAGATTCTGGTAGCATTGTTCTAATCTGTGTCTCCTCTCACCCCTTTCTATATTCTTGAAAGACCTCTTTAAAAGACTGTTAAGAAGTCTGTCAGTATAATCTTAATACTTCTATGAGGAGACAGACAGACAAACTGACAGTTGAGAAAAGATCTGTGCAGCAGATGCCTTCAGTTGGCACCACAAGAATTGAAAAACCATAACTATGTGGTCAGCATGTAGGATTGAGGGAGCGCGTGCACACACACACACACACACACACACACACACACACAGGGCAGCTTTCTCAATTCTCTTGACCAACGGAATGCTCCTTCCATAGTGGGCCCACATTCTGGGATGGGGCCATCAGCCTCCAGATCTCACTCTGCTCTTGAATCATTCATACTACCTGCTGATGCCTGCAGAGCTTTGAGTTCTCCATTTGCAAGATGCAAAAGATCATTAGCCATACTGCTCACCCACCTTAGCGCCAGGTCTTGGAAGCCTGGTAGAAGTCACAGAAATGAATTTTATTCTTCAGTGAAAATTCATGAAGTCACACACAAAGGAGAGAAGAGGTGTTTGGGGACATTTATCTTCTAAGAGCACACAAGCCTGACCACTCCCAAACCCCCTCCAGTAAATAACTACCCTAGGACCAAGCAGGCGGCTAACTAGTAGCCCACTTATGATTCTGGCTCCTTATCCAGGGTTTTTTCTTCAACATTTCCATTAACAGGTTATATTTTCTTTTTCACCTAGTAAATACTTATTTGAAACCTGGTCGAAGGCTTGAGAGCCATTTTCCTGGTGTGATTGTATAGCAGGCCCTTGCAGCCACCCTTGTCTGGAGATTGAACTTCATTTTCTGTATACTGGGTGCAGCCCCCCAGACCCCAGTACTGTGAGGAGAAAGGGCTGACACCAGGAAACCAGGGCTGTTACAGCCACTGAGTGTGAAAGAGAAGGCAGCCCTTGTGTGCTGTAGGGAGACTGGACTGATTTGAAACCTGATTATCTGGTCCCTTTTTCTCTGGCATCTGCCCTTAAACTTCATTCATCATGGACTGTAAAAAACAAACGACAACAACAAAAAAAACCTCTGGTTCATATGCATTCACCTTAACAGGGAGACCAAGTCTGGAACAGAATGTATAAGCATAATTGGAAAAAAATGTGATAGTGAGAAGGAACAAAAATGGAGCATTGTAAGACTATGTAAAAACAATATCCAACTGTCACACAACGAATCCTCCTGTAGTGGACCCCCTGCAGGGCTCTTCGTGCTCTCCTGCCTGCTCCTTGCTGGCCAGCAGCAGCCATGGAGCCCGGTCTGTACATATTTCCCCACCAACAGCACTGAACAAACAGTTCTGGGAGTAATTTCCCAACTGAAATTTCAGAATAAAGGAAGAATTAGTCATGGGCAAGATGCAAATTAAGCTGGCATCCTTGTTGGCACTGACAGCTTCTCGGGGATCACTCTCTCTCTTTCTCTCTCATCCCCATCATCACCTGCATCATCTCTGATGTTTTCCTTGGGCCTTCCTATAGTGGTCAGTGTCCACAAACCCTCACCTTTCTGTTCATTGTAAGACCTGCTTTTTGCAAAGCATTGGGAATTAATTTACACTAAGGTGTAAACATCTAAGGGCAGCTTTTAGTGGATAACTCATACAAACAAAATAGGGAGGTTTTGACTAGTGAAATTGCAAATACCAATTATCAAGTGACGTGTGTACAGGAACAAGGGCGGGCAAAGTCTAGACAGGGGTTTGAGAGGTGTGCCCCTTTCCTGGCAAAGTTTCCTTACAAAGTTTGACCACTCATTCTTGCACCCGACAGTGCTTTTTAAAGGGAATGCAAGAGGGAAGATGGTAGACATCACTACCACTCCAGGACTGTGAAAAGGTTTCCTCCTCACCTCTATTATCTCTTAGGTATGATTCCATAAAGGCCAGAACTGAAGTACAAAGAGTAAAATTCAGATGTGATCACTTGATTGTCCCATTAAAACCTGAATTGGGTAAATATCTGTTTAAATGCTACTGTCATTACTTTCTCTGATTTAAAGAAGTGACAGAATGAGTATAAGGGCCCATGCTGCTTATTTGTTTCAATACAACCTTAATTTTTAGCTCTGACTATAGTCTAATAAAGTCAGGCTGGGGTTTGGGGTGGGCAAAAGGAGAAACTTTCTGGGAAGGAAGAAAGTTTAAGCAGGCATCAATAATAGATAAACAGGAACTACACATGCCAGTGAACTGCAGTCCTAGGCTTCTAAGGAGACCCCGTATTGCAGGCAACCCTTCAGTAAGAGGCACCTTGTTTTCACTGTGCCTCGAGACAGGGAACAAAGGTAAGAAGTTCATTGCCTACTGCTTTCTTAGCTCCACACTTTCTGTCAGGCTATCGTTTGTTCCTCTGGCCTCTCATATGTAATTCTGTGCTTGGGCACTTGTCGGGGGCAGGCAGCTCACAGTCTTAATATTCTTTATTAAACTCAAATAAAAACACAAAAGGAGAGGCAGCCTGGAGAGCTTCCTCATGGCAGGGGGCCCATCTCTTGGAAAAATGACCTGCTATTTGCTTTGTCTCGTGTCTTCCCCATTAGAGGCTCCCAGAGTGCTCCTGGGCATCATCTGTAGTCACACATCCTCAGGAGAACCCTGTAAGAGTGTTTGGTTTTTATTTTTGTTTTTTAATGAAGAGATCAGGGCCACTGAGAACGGGGAGGAGAGGAAAGGGAGAGGCTGTAATGTGTGTATGTGGTATGTTTGATAAGACAGAATGTATTCTTAAACTTCATGTTTCATATGCATAACTGGAATAAGCTTTAATTCTTTAATTAAAACTTTAATTCTGTGCTTTCAAAAATATTTTACTGAAAGTACTAGGTGAATGTATGTCCATTGCTGTTGAACATTCTATATGACAGCAAGGCATTTCCAAATAGCTTATATCAGGGGACAAAACTCTTCCCACCAATGACATTATGAAAGGGACTTTTGCAAACAAGCCTGTCCTCTGTCTCCACTACCTATCTATAATATCCTCACCACAGAACTTGGGGGGCTCATCAATGCTAAATAATGGTAATGTGGTAATCCAACATAAGTGATCTTTTTCTCTCCATGGTCTATCTCCTCCTCAGCTCCAGATTCATTATATTAAATGGGCTAATCTCTTCCATCTCTGTGCCTGATCCCTGTTTATTCATTTATTCATTCAATGCATATTTATGAGCAGGCCCTGGATATTCAATTGTGAATAAAAGAGAAAGGTTTGCTAGCTTCACAAAGTTTATATTTCAGTTGGGAAGACAGGCAAAATACAGGCATAAATGAGTGTATGTATGCATATATATGTGTGTGTGTGTGTATATATATATACATGTATATATGCATATATATACATATACATATATACACACACACATATACATATTATTTTTGTACAGTACATACAAAGGGAAAAGGGGCAGGTGTCCTGAGACAGATGGAGACAGAGATAACTGCATTAACTTTCTTCCTTCTCAGAACTGGCAGTCAGACAAGGCCTCTCTGGAAGATGAGAAATAGCCAGAGGGGAAAATACTTAGAGAGAAAGCAGATATATAAAGATCCTAACCCTGGCTTTTGTCTTGTTCTGATATCTTACTCCTCCTCGCTTTGTTTTTGCTGGTACCCACATGACGGTCAAAAACAACTGGAATTGGGTCTAAAAACCAGCAGCTTGTATAGGGGCTGCTCCTTGCCTGCAGAGTTCTCTGCTGCTTCCTCTCTGTCTGCCCACATGCTGTGGCCTTGACTACACTTTCTTGTGTCTGCAATGCTTCTGCGCCCACTTCCAATGTGTGTATTTTTCCCCCACACCACCAGGCAATTCACTGACAGTAGCTGTGTTTTCTACAGTTCAATTCAATTCTGACACTATTTACTCAGAGATACTTCACACAGCTTAAGGGCTAAATTCCCCAAGACCAGCCCTACTACAGAGGTCAATTACAAGTCCAGGCTGTTACCTGTGTTTCTGACCATCTGGCTTCCCATGACCCCTCCCTTCCCTTTGGTTCTATTATTAACTAGAGTGGCTCACAGAACCAGAGAAATATTTTATTTACTATATTACTGGTTTAATGTTTAAAATATGTAGAGAGATACACATGGTAAGTTATATGGGAAAGGACATGGAGCTTCCATGCTCTCTCCAAGATGCAACCTACTCTCCTAGAATATCCATCTGCATGTTCACCAACCCGTAAGTAAGCTTTTCAAAGCTAGACCTTTGGGTTTTTACAAAGGCTTCATTACATAGTCATGAATGATTAAATCATTGGCCATCGGTAATTGATCTCAATCTCCAGCCCCTCTCCCCTTCCCAGGAGATCTGGGGGTGGTGGGACTAAAAGTTCCAGCCCTGGAACCACATGGTTGGCTCCACTGGCCACCAGCCCCCATCTTTAGGTGCAGTCCAAAATGGCCTCATCAACATAACAAAAGATGACTTTATTGCTCTCAGCATAAGAAATTGAGAGTTTTAGGAGCTCTGTTCCAGGGCAGAGACAGAGACCAAATATACATGGATTACCCATGTTTGGCCTGCCTCACACTGCAAGTCCCACTCCACCCACCCTTTCAGAACTTCCCCGATGTTGTATTTATGGACTGTGCCAACTCCTTGGATATGATGCAGGAAGCAATTCTTGTAACCCTGGCCATTATCTTCTGACTCGTGCTGTGATTTACACTTCACCATGAGACTTTGCTTTCTTTTCATTAAAAACAAAAAAACCTTATTCAATTGTAAACTAGTCTAGGCAATTTTAGCTTGGCCAAGTCCCTCATGAATGGCACTCTTGCCATCTGCACCCTGGCTCCACCAATGAAATCTACGTAAAGTCCAGTATGTCCATTCAAGGAGACAATTAATATCATTTTTTAAAATCAAGTGAAAGTCACAGATAGGTTTTTATGAGCATGTGCTCTGGAGTCAGGCTGGCAGCTGTGAACTGTGGCTCAGCTATTTACTGGCTGTGAGAGACCTTAGGAAAAATACAATGTTTTTCTGCCTCACTTTTCTCAACTGTAAAATGTGGTCATAATATTTTCCTCACAGGGTATTTGGGAAGGTCAAATTGAAAAAAAAAAAAAACACACACACACACATAAAAAACTTAAAATGGTATCTGGTTCATAGTAAGTATTCCCTGAAAATATTATCTAGAGCTACAAAAGAAAATAAATTGGTAATTGCTTGTGAAATTCAGCATTAGCTCAAGAAGCATAGGAAAAAAAAAACTGTAAATACTAAAAATCTAGATAGAAGATCAGAACATGTCTAGGTGAAGGCTGAACTATTAATGAATTTTATGTCAAAATTTTCCCTAAGTTTTTTCAAATCTAAAATAGGGCTAACATCATTGTGATGGAAGGCCCAATATCCTTGACTTCTGAAGAGGAAAAAATGTAGGGGTCCAACTAACTGAATAGATTATTTTCCTCCTTGGGCTCCACCCTCCCCTGTTTTTCTTTCATTATCAATTCAGAGGTTTGGACTGGATGATCCCTTAGCTCAGTGATTATTTATTTCTAGACATTGAACAATGTCAAATTTCTGTGCCGAAGGCATTGAATAATTCAAGTATGAAACAGTTGCTTTCCTAAATAACCTCATTTATCCCTTAAAGGTGCATGACATAGACTTACAAGAATCTAAATAGCAGCATATGATAATAACACACAGCTCTACTTGAATTTGTTACATGAACAACAAATGGATCATACTGTGACATGGAAAGACTTCCTGTAGGACATGGAAATTAGATTGAGGCACCAAAGCCATAAGTTTAGGCTATTTGTTTTTCCCAAAGCACACAGCCACTTTAAAATGCTGATTGCACAGGAACATGACTGCCGGCTCCAGCCAGCTACAGACTCCCGTCATTAGTAATAAATGACCATGGCAGTCCTAGAAATGAATAGCATCCAGATAGAGGATGGCTCCATTCCAGACGATGTTTGTTTATATTTGGCAATGAGAGCCCAGCTGCTGCAGGAAGACAGTCATATTCCCTGCTGGACTTTAGGAAATGTGGCCTTTTCCTAAAAACTGGAAAAGCTTTTCCTGCCCTCAAGAAACTGGATTCGTACGAACTGAAAGAGATGGACCTTGCAAAGCTGTGTCAGAGATGCTGCATAAAATTACAACCCCACTCTCTCCACCTGACATCCCATCATGACAGTCTGAGTCGTGGCAGCATTCATTCAATTCATTCATTTAGTAAGTGAGGACCTGCACTGGGACAGCCACAGGCTAAACAAAGGAAGGAAGGGGGGGGGGGGCGAGGAATTATCCCCTAACTCAAGGCAATCATCACAATTTATGCTTGGGTTGTAGACCCAAACCTTTCTTTTCAAAAACTTTAATTTCAGGACCTTCAAATCAACAAGGAATTGAAATAGTGTGAGATCATGGGAGTGAAGGAAGAGGGAAAGATGATAAAAGAAAAAATGGGAAAAGGGAGCTCTAGTTGGAAACTGGTAGAAGGTCAGGTGAGAAGTAAAATGAGCCTCCAGTGTTGCATTCCTGGATCAGAGGGGGTGGTGTTGTCAAGGAGATGGTCACAGAATTCATTTCTAACATCCATGTTATTTGTATCCTATTTTCCCATATCCACTCCTCCATACAAGTTTCAGGGATGGACTCACAGTCCAGGGGATTTGTCATTGGGTAGAAGGCAGAATTGGTTGGGAAGGTACTTCCCTTCCAATATTTCATTCCAAAAAAAACCCCCACTTACTGTGAAGATTGCCCTAAGTGTCCTAGACAGAGGCTATTTTAGCAGCCTCTTGGATCTCTAAATTGATGGCCTCACCAATTCACTCCTTTGGCCTCAAAAGCCACTTGATTTGATGATTGCTAACATTACATTTGAGAAGAAATGAGTGACTTCTGAGGAGAATTGAAGACAAAGAACCCTAGATGCCTGGTGGAGCCAACTCCTGCTCCCTAAGCCCTGAAAATATCCTAGGGAAGAAGCAGCAGCTTGGAAGTGTCTGGGTGCTTGGAGGAAAGCAAATCCCAGACCTCACCCCAAAAATGCCCAATCCATTTCAAGGCACAGAAAGAATGGTGATTCAAAAAATAAGGATCCAGCCCTGGCTTGTATGGCTCAGTGGACTGAGCTCGGGCTGAGAACCGAAGTGTTGTCAGTTCAATTCCCTGTCAGGACACATGCCTGGGTTGTGGACCAGGTCCCCAGTGGGGGGGTGCATGAGAGGCAACCACACATTTATATTTCTCTCCCTCTCTTCCTCCTTCCCTTTCCCTAAATAAGTAAAATCTTTAAAAAATAAAATAAAAATTAATTAATTAAAAAAATAAGGATCTGACAGCCATCTCCACAATAACCAGCATGGGCCTCCCTGGAATATCTGCTCTGCCTGCAAACATGGAACCTTGGGACAACCGGAGGCAGGGTGGTGGGGGGGGGTCGTAAAGCTCAAACAATCTAATGTGAAATCTCCCACCAACCTCAGCAAGGCAGGTTTGGGAGTTAAATTGATTAATTTAAGAAAATAAATAAAAGTCATGTTTCTTGCAAACTGAATTCATGGACTGGAAATTGTGTCGATTACAAAGACTGTTGAAGAAAATGATAGGAAAGGGTTCCACTTTCTCTGAGTCAAGATCCAGATATTACTGACACCCAAATGACATATTTCCCTGACAGCTGGAACTACACACACATATTTTTTTTTAAAAAAAGCAAAATTAAATTCATTCCAAAAAGTAACTGTTTTTAAAATAGCTAATTGGGAGGTTCATTTAACAGCATCTCTCAGTCTTTAGAACTGATGGAAATGCATCATTCCATTGACAAAATTGTTGGCACTTTCTTGGTGACACTGGACCAGATGCCATTGCCTTGTGGGCTTTAAAATCACACAGAACCAGCACAAGTGAGCTCAGAGGGGATCCACAGACTGCTTGGCAACCTCGGGAGTATTTCATGAACTCGGCAGGATCAGACCCACTGGATTGGATTACACTTAGCAGGGCCCAATACAGCCTTTAAAACTCTATCTTTTTTTTTTTTTTTCCTGACAGCATGACCTATTAAAGTGCCCTAACAGCACAAGTCATCAGCTGCATGTATGCTCCAAAGGAGATAACATTGCAAGTAAGAGTGCTGGGCTATCTGGCTTTATCACATTTAACGTGCCTTTTGAAGTTAAAGGCAAGATTATCCTGTAAATGCTTGGCAAGCCAAGGTTAATCCGAATCTTCATGAGGAAACAGAAAAGGACATCCTTAACACTTAGTATCAGCTCATGGTTTTGTGTTATTATTTCAAGAGGTGAATTTGGTACTTTTGTGGTGAAACTCGTAACATGGCTATTCTAAATGATGTTCCACTGGTTGTCACAAGAAGGCGTTTTTCTTCCATAAAGTGCCTGCATCGGTGTTTTCTATATTAAATCCACTGGAGGTTTTGAATAGTGTGGCCTGAGCTTTGACTAAAAACTTTAAACCATGGTTTATGGCAGTAAATCTCCAACAGCGATAATAGTGTTGATGGTGTGATTTTTGCTGGAGAGTCTGTTTCTAGGCAGATATCTTTGTCTTGCACAATAGTAAGCCAGCATGTTCTACGTCCCTGAAGCCTGAGGCCTCTTTGTGATTCCATGTGCAGGAGAAACATGGGGCAACGCCCCTGAGCGATGAAGAAGGCCAGTGCCAAATGAAGAGCTCATTTCTTATTCATAGGCCATTCTGATCTTGATTATTATATCAGAATCAGAGGAGATGAGGACTAAGGAAGACCTCTTACATGCTGTGTAGACATGGTAGCATTTTATATGTAATTTATTAAATCATAAAATACATTGGTACAATATTGAGTAGATATGTCTGCTTTGTTTGTGTAAAGACCTTACATTTCTCAGCTAAGCATGAGTTAAATAAGTTCTTGCTAATTTTATGCTATA
Organism: Tonatia bakeri; assembly: GCA_004024845.1. Taxonomy (NCBI): domain Eukaryota; kingdom Metazoa; phylum Chordata; class Mammalia; order Chiroptera; family Phyllostomidae; genus Tonatia; species Tonatia bakeri. Next base: position 79,205 of record PVIA01003201.1, on the reverse strand, counting down.
CTTCCAGAAATATCTGATAAAATGATTTAATCTATTTGTATGTTTGTCTATCATCTAAATACATATATATCTCAAAAAAGATGAATAACTTATAACTCTCAAAACACTGCTTTAAATGCAGCTGAAATTTACTTTATAGGTGTTACTGAGTGATACCATAAAAAGGTCAGTGCCTTGGAAAGAAGGGTGTGTTGTTATAATTTCCATGAGGAGGATGCCCACCACACCATGCAGAGCGACATAAAGAAGCACCGAAGTTGGCCAGAAGAGGAGTGGGGGAAACATGGGTGGGAGCCATTATTGCCATGGCACTGGGAAACTGTTAGATGGGACATCCCCTCTGGGGCAGGAAGAAAAAAACAGACGTTGAGGTTTGTGGTGAGTGTTTTTGATATGATTTGTGTGCATCTGTGAAAGCGCAGGGATGGTATAGATATAAACAACTTTGGTTGCTGGTTTGGCCCATGCTTCCCAGATACCAAATCTTTAATTATGGAATATTGAGAATCATCTCACAACAATGTAGACTAACATTAATCAACTTGCATATCTTTTCTAGATATTTACCGCTGAATAGTCTTTCAATGTATAAAATTATGTTTATGAAGCATTCTTATCAAGTTTCCTATAGATGCTTTGGCAAAACATACATTTTCTTCAATACCTCCTTTTTATTTAACTAATTACTAAATTAAGTACACTTCATTTTATTTTCCCTTGAATAAATAAGGAAATAACTAATACCTTCCTCTCTCAGATTAGTATTCTATTTTGTCATTGTTCTTAATCTTGTTATTAACTATCCTAGGTAGCCTTTTGAAGCATGTAACCTTATTTTACAGCAATAAATTATATATTTTGGTAGAAACCAATTCACTTTAAAAAAATATTTTATTCCATACAAACTATTCAGAAACACTTAAAATACTGTCTTTTTTTTTTTTTTTTTCTGTTAAGGTTGGGAATGAGCCCAGGTGAAATGTGCATTTAAATTCCTATTTGTTGGTGCTGTGCATACAGGGTGTGTGTGTGTGTGTGTGTGTGTGTTAAAGGGTTCAATTCCTATTCTGTGATAATCTGCTCATCACACAGAAACAGCACCTAAGCAAAAGGCTTGACATTCAGAATCAATATCATGCTGAACATTTAAGTGTCACAGCAAACATCAATAGGCCCAGAGTCGTTCCTGTCCTGGGCAAAGTCTAACTGACAGTGCAACCAGAATGACCAATTTGTTGCCTAGTTCTTCCCACCAGATCATTCCCCCTCCCTCATATCCACACGCAGAAACATCACAGGGTCAACAACAAAGAGAACCACATTAGCTGAGTTCACTCGAGCTTTTCAGGAGGCCAGTGGCTCACCCCAAATCACATAGGAGTTAAACTCAAGGTGTCAGCCTATATCTGATACTCTTCATCAACGCACACAGGCTTTTCCTCTTCTTTAATTTTATGCTTTTTTTTTTGGTGATGCGATAAATTAATACTTTGAAAAAATGATATTAAAATTAATTAAATATAAAGGGAAAAATCTAGTAGTTTCTAAATAAAGTCCATAAAATGACCAAGTTAAATGCCGATGTAAGGTGTAACTTCTTCAGGCAGCACAGACATCAAAATAACTGTATCATTGAACCATTCAGATACTATAGGCGATGAGAAGTAAGGCAGTGTTCTGGAAAGAGCAGGGGACTAGGATATGAAGACATGAAGTCCTTATACTCTCATTATTTCCTTGTTATCTGCAATTGGCTACTTAACCTCTCAGAGCCTCAGTTTCGTTTCTGGTCAGTGAAGAGAATTATCTCTGCCTTGTCTACCTTGCAGTGATCAGATGAGATGATTAGAACACACCGTGCGACTGTAACCCACTAATAGTATTCTCTCACTCTACAGGCTCATGTGTTTTGAAGTTTGGATTTATACTGTGTAAACATAAAAGTCAATAATACAGTTGATAGTTAACTAAGTGGTTGGGTGTCAACTGCAGAACGGCTACTTGTGTTGACCACCTCTTATTTTAAGAAGGTTGTCTACATAATCTTGAAAAAGCTTATTCAAGGACCAGTCTTTCAGTAACTTTGAACAGATAATCTCTCAAACTATGGGCTTGATTTCCCAAAGCACTGCCTCAAAATTCTAGTATCAAAATAAATCATGAACATATTAACCATGTGACAGAAACTGTTTGGCAATCCCAGGAGATCAAGGAATCTGAATCCAAGCACTTCCCACCATGACCCCCAGGTCAATACAAAGCTGGTGGTGTTGGAAGGCTACAAAGGTGGACAGCCCAGAAGGTCATTAGTAGAATATATTTATTCAAATTTGTATCCACTGTGTATAAACCATTTGTCAAAATAAAAAATATAAAAATGATTGAGGCATAGTCTCTTGTGAAAACTATCTGTGAAAGAAAAAAATACCATAAAAAATTCCCCAGGCCTTCCTCAACAAGGTCCTCAGCCTGGGCCTCTCCCATAGTACTTTTTTTTCTCAACTGTAGATACTGGGTTCAATAGTGTCTCCCCCAAATTCAAATCTAGCCAGAACCTGCGAATGTGGCCTTAGTTAGAAATAGGGTCCTTGAGGATGTTATAATACTAAGAAGAGGGCATACTGAATTAGGGTGGGTAGTCTTATAAGAAGGACCCTTAGTTAGAAATAGGGTCCTTGAGGATGTTATAATACTAAGAAGAGGGCATACTGAATTAGGGTGGGTAGTCTTGTAAGAAGAGAGAAATTTGGAAACAGAGAAATGTTGGGGAGAAGGGCATGTGAAGACAGAATCGGAGCCTGGAGTCATGCATCTATGAGCCAAGGAATGGCCAGGAGTAGCTGGCAAACACCAGACTAGGAAGAGGACAGAATTCTTCCCTAGACACTTCAGAGGGAGCATGGCCGTGCCAACAACTTGATTTCAAACTTCTAGTCTCAGGGGCTGTGAGAAAATACATTTCTGCTGTTTCAAGTCACCTACTTTGTGAAATTTTATTTTTACAGCACTTGGAAACTAATATACTAAGTGAATTAAGAACTGCTATTTCTCTTTTCAAGAAAATGTCATACGGATAGCCAGGGAAATTGACTCAACAGATATCAATCTAGTATAAAATAGGCATGAGTGCCAAAAGAATTAAAAAAGAATAGAGAAATCAGGGGACAATGAAGTTATAGAATTGAATACTTGATTAAAGCTAATATCTTAGGGTTAATTATATAGCACTTAATCTAACTACTTTACAGAGAAAGCCTTAAAGAAATGCCACTTGAGCACTGACAATATTAATATTCTCTTTAGGAATTTTGCTCACTGCATCAGGTGGTACTGCTGGCGCTGCCCCATTTCCCATCGTCTTGGTCCTCCCTGACTGCCACACAACATGATCTGCTGAACCTCCAAGAGCCCATCCCCCTCCCACCACCAGATTTGACCTATCTGAAGGCAGTGTTGGCTCTGTCATTTGCTAAAATGTACAAAGGAAAAGAAGGAAGTCGACTAACATGCTAGGCATTATAGTAATACCTTCCCATACATTGAGTAATCTTTCATTCATCCATTGAACACTCATTCAAGTCTTGCCAATTTTTATTAAGCATTTCATAAGTGCCTGGCATGAAACTAAATTTAGGGGATTCCAAGTTGGACAAGAGGAATGCTTCCCACCTTGTTTTCCACTTACATTCATATTTGCCTGATCCTGGGAGTTACACCTTGGTCCTCCTGCTGGATTCCTGTATTGCCTTTAAGACTCACCTGGCCAGGCCAAATTCCTGCAGAATATCAACCCCTTTAAAACACCTTTACCAACCAGCCCCACTAATATTTGCTCTGTTCACTGGATTGGGCTTTCTCCCTGACTCCTCAAATCACTCCAGAGTTTTCTCTCTTGTCTTCCTGAAGGCCTGCCTAATCTCTACTCTGGCACCAAAGTCAAGCCCAGAAACTTCTAGTAGCTGAGGATCTTTGGCTAGCATCTATCTGCTTTCTTTTTCTAGAGCTAGGGTTTCCAAATACACTGAATTCCCCTAAATCATTCATTCAATCTGTCAGGCAGGCATTGCATATTTATTTAGAACTTGCCATGTGCCAGAAACCATTTTAAAGATATAGTGCTAAACATGATAGATCTAGTTTCTGCTGTCATGGAGTTTAGATTCTGCATTAATGGGCCAAGCAAAAGGGAAAAAAAGCAAACAAACAAAAAAAAACAGTATAAAATGAAAGTCCAAGTTGTACACAGATAAATAAAACAACTGTCAGGACTAAGACAAAAGAGATTTAAAGAGATTTCTACTTAAAAGAAGTAGATGAAAAGAAATTGAAAGAAGAGGTTGGGGAAGACCTTCCTAAAGAGATGCCACTTAAGCTGATACCAATTATGAGTAAAGATACACAAGGCCAGACTAACAGACTGTGCGCAGACCCCGAGGAATGTCACAGCATGTTGTACACCAAAAAAACAAGAAGAAACAGAGTCAGGGCATAATTGATGAATGGAGAAAAGTGACTATATTAGGTTCCCATTGCTGCTGTCATAAATTACCATAGACCTTGGCCTAAAACAACATAAATTCCAGTCCTGGGGGTCAAAATCTAAAATGGGTGGCATGGGCCCAAAATCAAGGTGTCATCAGGGCTGTATTCCTTTTGGAAGCTCTAGGGGAGAATCCATTCCCTTGCCTTTTCTAGTGTCCAGAGGCCACCTGCATCCCTTGGCCTGTGGCCCCCTTCTAGTGATCACATCACTCCAACCTCTGCTTCCAGTCATCACATCTCCTTCTCTGATTCTGACCCTCCGGCATCTGTACGATAAGGACCCCTGTGATTATACTGAGCCTGTCCTGTAGTCCTGACTCATTTCCTCATCTCAAGATAATCCCATGGGTTCTCTTTCCCATGCAAGGTGACATCCACGTATTCGGGGGGGGGGGGGGAATTACAGCATAGATATTTAGGAGGCTGTTAGTCTACCTACCATGGTTACATTAATCAATATTAAGAGATTTGAAAACCCAGAGCATTCAGGGAATATAGGTCATGGTAAGTAATTTGAATTTTTCTGAACGAAAATGGAAAGTTATGAGAGGTTTTAAAAAGAAAAGCATTGTTTTCCTGCTTACATTTTTTAAAAGATTACCTATATCACCATGAGGGAAAAGATCTAAAGATGAGAGAGAGGGCTAATTAGAATCAGGGAGAAAAGATGTTATCCTTCCCAACTGGTTAAGAGAGGATGGATACCCAGACTAACGAGGTGGCAGCAGAGATGGAGAGCAAAAGGAAAATCCAGTCCCGTCAACTGAACCGGATATGATGAGTGAAGAAAAGAACAAGAATCAAGGATGACTCCTAGGTTTTCAAAAATTAGTTTATAATGGTGCTGTTGACTGAGATGGGAAAGGCTAAGAGAACAGTTAAGGAGGGATTTATAGTTCTATTTGGACATGTTACATTTCAACTGTCCACAAGTAAGCCAAGGAGATACATTATGTCATTAGTTTCACATGTGATTTTGGAAGTCAGAGGAGGAACTGGGCTGAAAAAAAATTAATCTGGAAGTCATACAAATAAAACTTTGAAATCGATTGTGATTAAGAAAGTTATCTAGGAAGAAATTCCAAGTGAGGAGGGGGAGGAGAGAGGGAAGAGAAGAAAAAGGAGGATGGAGAAGGGCAGAGAAGCAGCAGGCAGAATTCTTACCACTTATGACTTCGTGAACGCCCAGGCACCAGTTTTTAGCCCCTGACCTTTGCACACTCAGCCGTGATCTCTACACTTGGCCTCTTCTCTGACTGATCCTTCCAGTTCTTCCTAATTATAATCTCTCCCTGCGGGGATATTTATTGTACCAGGCTTCTGTTAGCCATTAAACTCAAACTCTAGCTTTTACTTACCTGTTTTCTACTGTCATAACCAATAATCCCTATTCTTCATTAAATGTGAAATTTTCTATGTTCCTCAGCTAGTGATTTCCAAATAAAGCTATCTAATAGTCACCCATTTGAACATTGATTTTCTCCCTTTCTAGGAGAAAAGCCTCAGGCATCCAGATAGTCCCAGAATTACCACAATACCTTTCAGAAAGTGGAAAACTTGCCAGTCCTAGAATCCAGCAAAATCAGAGAGTTTGATTTGAGGAATCCAGCCTAATGTCCTTTATTTTACATGTGGGGAAATTGAGGCCTCAAACTGTATTCAGTGTTTTACAGACAAATACAGAGCAAGAACTAAAACTCAGGCAGTAAAAACTTTCATATGACAAAGATGTTTTCTACTCAACCATGTTATTTCTAGAAAGACAGAAATAGCAATCTGATACCAACATGTTCTCATCCCCATAGAGACAAGGATAAAGGTTTTGGAAACTTAATGCTGTTTATGTACTTTGTGAGATTTAAAACAAAACCAAACCTCTCCTGGAGATTCCTTTATGTGAAGGGAAAAAATGGGAATAATTGTGCTGCCCTAGCCAGAAGCAAAAGCCATAAATTGCCTCCATCATGTTATGCTAATGGAAGATATCCAGTCAGCAACTCCAGAGACTTAAAACCTTCTCTTCTGGAGAACAGCAAAACTCTAAGCCTCAGTGCATGTTTAGAAAGTGGACCAGAGAGACACTAATTCAATTTCCATGACCAATTCAATCTCGGGCCTTTCTTGAGTTCCTGCAGCTCCCGATGGTCATCAATTATGAAGGTGTTTCTCTGGCTACGCTAAGTACTTAACTAAGACCAATATCTCATTTCATAAGTCACCGAACAGCTGACAAAGGATAATGACTTTCAGTCAGTCCGAAGTGGGGGATAGATTCAAACTAAAGACATAAAGGTGAAAGTCCTCTACCCACTGTCCATTATGCAGCCTTGAGGTAGTTAATTTATGCTTAATGCAATTGTATATTTGAAAGCGAAGAGGATCTGAGCAGTAATTAATCTTCAAGGATGCATGCAGCTGTGACTTTTCCTGAAAGCTTTTCACTCAACCCACTTTGGAAAGGGGCACTCACAAACTCCCCCACATTAAGTAGGTGTAACTGTGTGTCCAGGGGTTAGCCAAGCACAGCATGTTTTTGTGGAACTCATGGGAGCAGAACAGTAAAATTCAATTCTAGTTGCAGATACATGATAATATTGGTTTTGGTGATTATTTTTTAATTGTGCTAAGGGGGGTTTCTGTGGTAGATGTAATGACTTTTTTTAAATCATTCAAGTGTGTCCCAAATCCATTATTTACAAGCTTTCTATAAGATAATAAATATATCCATTATTATAAACACATTGAAACTTTTGGACAATAGTATTCTACTATCGACAGATTTTCTTTTGAACTGTTTATGAAGGAACACTGAAGAGCCTTGGCAGAAAATTGCATACATACACTGTCAAAAGGTGTGATGCTCGCTCTTTGCACAGCACAAAGACATTCACAGAGTAGCTGTAGCTAGAGGAGACATCAGAATTCTCTGTGCAGGTGTCTTATTTTGCCAGGAGTGCTCATGTGACTGGTTCTCATTCACACAGCTTGAACCCTAAACCAACTCTTTGATTAGAGTCCAAGGTACTTTGAATTTACCCATACTTTACATCCTGTTGAAATATGGCAGATGACAAATTAACAAATCATATAATATGGAAATAGATCATCTTAAAAGAAATGATTAATTTTTATCTATGCATTTTTGTTTGTAAAGGAATGATTTACTGCTCCTGCCAAAGGGAATGCTTTTTCCCAGGAAAAGCTGCCAGCCCAGGAAGTGGCAATGTGCTCAGATAGTACCTGCGGTTAATTCGAGAGAGGGCACCAAAGTGAACAGAACACTGTATCTGCCAAGAGGAGCTTAGTATCAAATTGTGAATAATAATAATACCAACGATAAAAGCAGTACTGGGACAGTAATTTAATGTTTGGAGGGGGGACAGAACTGTGTCAGAGAAGGTTTTTAGAAATAACTTAATTTGAAAATGGTTTCAAAACTTGGATTCAAATAGATGGAGGAAACTAAACATCAAAAACTGGAAGAACAATACACCAATGAAGGACGCTGGAATCTGCATTCCTAAGGCAACAGCGGTCCAAACAACCTACAGGTCCATTTTGCTTTGAAAGGAAGAATGGACATCCTGGCCCAGCATCCTTGGTTTCAGCTGCTTGTTCATGACCACTCTTTCCTCTCAGACACACCATTTGCAAATTGTTTGATACTGTAATTTGTATTTATCACTATGCTTTTTTGCTGCTTCTTCCAGCTTTCAAGAAACATTTTGCCTTTCACAGCCTCAATTTTCAAATTGCATTCCTTCACACGCTATAAGGCAGAAACTCTAGTGGGCTAGGATATGATGATGAATGAGATGGACATGGCCCTGGCTTTCACAGTCTATGGGAAGGCAGGAAATTGGGAACAACTGCAGTGAAATGTGACCCTATCTATGTATGATAAAGGCAGGCCAGCATGATATGGTAACACCTAGTATGGGCATTTATCCAAGTTCTAATATCCCAGAAAAGCTTCCCAGAGAAGGAGGGAGTTGGTTGGGTACTAAAAGATGGTTGGGAGATAATTAATACAGGAGAGTGAATATGGGGGGTTGAGCTAGATGTTCCAGGCAGAGGGATCAGCATATACAATGGCCAGAAATAAGAGAGAACATGGGAACATCCAAGTAGTGGGCAAAGCATGGGAGGTGGGGTCACGGCAGACAGATGAGGCTGCAGGGAGAGAGAAAGCCAGGAGGCATCATGAGGCAACTTGAAAGGTGAGATACGCAATTATATTTTCTCCTTGGGATAAAGGTTACATTATTTTCACAGGCCTCTTACTTTGCCAGGAGTGCTCACATGACTGGTCCTCATTTTCTTAGTGAGCTTGTAGTGACCTGATTAATGGAACCCATGAAAAGATGGTATTTAATGGGACGATGTGCTGCAGAGTTTTAAAAAACAAAGTAATGGGTTGTATCTTTATCCTACAAGTAATGAGGGAGACTCATGAAATATTTGTCAAAAAATCTGACATGAACATGGTGTTTTATGTATATATTCTGTAGCAATGCTAAAGAAAAAAAGCTGATAAGAAGAAAGCAGAGGGGGAGAAAACAACTACATGGAAATGCAGTATCTATGAGATGACATAGCAATTGGCCCAGTGTAAATTCCGTGCACTTTTGAGGCCATTGCCCCTTTAAGATTGCTAGTTTACCTGTGAGATTTTTCTCCAATTCCAGCAATAGCTGCTGCAAAATGAAGATGTTGCTCATTTAGAATAGTTTAAGTCCTATGATTTTGACTTTCTCATATCTGGCTAGTGATTTTGGAGAAAAATTGGACAAAACCCATAAGTTGAAATTGTATCAAATTAGGCAAATATTTAGAGGTGATCATAATTTTGAAATACATACCTTCTTTGAAGAAAATGAAGATATTGCAAGAGCAGCTGCTAGAATATAAAACCCCACCCCTAGTCAATATTAGCCATTCTAATTGATTTTACTCTGTTCTCTTTCTGCCAAATGAAAGCCTGGCCCCAGGCCCATCAGAAACAACACAGGTGTGTGCCACTCATTTTCCTTACTCTGTTTCTTGAAGCATTAAGACCCAGACATCAACATCTGGGGTAGGGGATACCAGATGTGTCAAAGACAAGCAGCCCAATTCTTCTATTCTAAGTCCTCTTTTTACTTAAGACTCATAGCTCTCACAGGTGAAATCGTGGTTGTCTAAAGTTCATTCAAGTTTTTACCCCCTTCATTGTCTAACTAAAGAAGCTCTTCAGAACTATTCACCCATTTCTTAGTCCTTCCAACTGAACAACCTGTGTGCCATGCACCAAAAGCTGCTATTCCACTTAGAATGCAATTTAGATAAAGCCGAGACCTGTGTGATTACAATTCTTCTTTCTTTGACCTAAACAATAGAAATTTATTACTCTCCCACACTTCTGGAGGCAAGAGGTACAGATCAAGGTGCTAGCAAGGTTTGTTCTTTCTGAGGTCTTTAAGACTAATGAAGCACTTAGAACAAGGACTAGCACATGCACATTTTAAGTCACAGCCATTATGATTATTAGAGGTTAACTGTGTCACCCCCAAAAAAGATACATTGAAGCCCTAGCCCCAAACACTCCATTTGGAAATAGACTCTGTACAGCGATAATCAAGTTAAAATGAGGTCATTAGGGTGGGCCTTAATCCAGTATAACTGGTGTCCTTACAAAAAGAGGAAATCTGGACACTGAGACAGACATGTGCACAGACAGAATGTCCTGTGAGGATGAAAGCAGAGATTGAGGTTACACCACTTCTTAAACCAATGAACACAATCCAACCCAAAACGTCATTTCAAAATAGCTCAGCATTTTTCCTTCTATCTCCTAAGAAGCAAAGATGATTTAAACATAAAATCCATGGGCAGCACTTAATAAAATTCCTTGGGTTCTTAACTCAACCTTCCTCACATTCTGCAAACTGGGGCTCCAACAACTCTCTCTTTAAATCTCTCGGGGGGTGGGGTGGGGAATGAAATGCTAAAGGAAGCACAAACCAAAAGTAGAGGAAGTCTCTGTCCACACTCAGCTCACTACATTTTCTCCTCCTTTTCAGTTCTCTTTATATCAGTCAAACCTTTTCTTGCATCTTATCTTTCCCTCCAAACTCACCTCTACTTCTGAAAATTCATTTCCAAAGTCCAAAAACTCAGTCTGGCATAGAAAACTCTCCTCAGAGAGTTGAACGGGTCAAGGAAAGCATACTGGCTATATTTGGGGGTGGTGACATGAAAAGAAGGAGAACCTATGCAGGTAGAGACCCACAATTCTTTATGAGGAGGGGGTGCTGTGAGCACTCACAAGGTAAACATCTCACTCAGAATCATATCCACTCACCAGCATCCTCCCCGCCCCTTTCACCCTCTACTCCCCTGATTCCTGCTTTCATCATGCTTGTTTTTATCACCACCCTGCTCTAAACTTGTGACTCCACACTGGGATCACAGTTAGAGGGTGTGTGAGGTTGGAGAGGGAACCTTCAAACAATAAGCATTTTTCTAGTTTCATAGTTTCGTAACTGTGTGCAGTTGCAGAAATTGCAAGAGGTAACCTCACGAATTATTTCCCAGACTCAACAGACTGGGGTATTATTTTGTTTACTTGGCTAATGTTTTTATCAATCAACTTAAACACAGCCCTTTTTTTTTTCTGCTATTGGGAAGCCTAACCACAGACCTCATGAAGGGCATAATCTCCACTCTTGTTAAAAGCAGAGCTCACCCTCAGTGGGGCCAGTTAGAGGAAGAGGAGTTGAGTAGGGAGAGGTCTTGCCTTAAAGTGAGAGGGCTTAATTTACTCTTAAAGAGACCAGAAAAATATTCCCAATGGCTGGGTGGCCCAAAGCACCACAACAGGGATCTCCACGATCATTGTTTTGTTGCTGTAAACACCTGCATTATCCTGAATATTCTGTATATTCACACACACTTCACAGTGTGGCTTCGGTAGATAGTGACATTGAGACACTAAGGACAATGTTGGGTCAACATAGAGCATAGAAAAGAGATTCACCATGGTAGGAAATCTGTAACATAGTCTAAACCTAAATGGAGGAAAGACTTGGAGCCAGAAATGCCTAGGGAATTACAAGACCCTGGAATTTTACATCTTATAAAAGACATGAGACGTCTCACAGAATGTGCCAGTGGATTGGGCTAGTTGGTTTTTACCCTTGTTGGATATGGTGACCTCTGCTGACAGCTAAATTATAATTCATTTTGTGGTGTCTGTTTCCAATTATATTTTAGGCCAAAAAATGTACAAATGTTCACAGAGGTTGTTCTCCCTTTTATTTTATGTTCAATATTTATTTCATTCTATGCATGGTTGCTTAAAACTATGTCTGTATCTGAGTAGTTCATATATCTAACTATACATATATTCCCTTATCAGGCTCATTTCTTTCTCTCCTGTGTGGTTTGCCTCAGAGCCCAGTTTGTTTCAGAACTGTCCTTGGTGCTTACCTCAGACCCGGACCTCAGCTTTCTGGACTGGCCCAATCTTCAGTTTCCTGATGAAAAGAGTCTATTTTTATGAACAAGGGGCTTCTCTACCCACTTTAGCACTCCACCACCATCCCCTCACGGACCTTAGGGAAAATGTGCCAGTCCTACCTGTCCCTGCTCTCTTTTGCCATGCGTTGCCCAAGTCTCACTCTCCCCACAATTCTTTCTCAGTCCAGTTTCCCCAGCACATCTCCATACTTGGATATACATCCAAACAGTAATTACTGTCTTGAGTGGAAGTGGTCTGATATAGTGGAAAGAACAGAAAACTGAGTGGAGAAACATTAGTGTCTAGTTATGACACTAATATTAAAGAGCCGTGTGACTTTGACCAAGTCATGTAAAATTACAAAAATCTGCTTTTCAAGTTAGAAATTTGAGATAATGGAATATTCGCTGTATTACCATGGGGGGTAGTTACAAGGCTCACATGAGATGAGAATATAAGAAAACTATGGAAAGTAAGTGAAATTATCCATATTTGCAAGATATTTCATGTTTCGATCAAAATAATGAATAATTACTATGACCTTTCTAGGAATCTTTAATTCCTTGTCCTATGAGATGAAATTTTAATATGATTTTAGATACCACTATTTCCTCAACTAGTAAATTAATGAACACTGAAACAGAGCCGTGTTGCACTGAGGGCTACGAAGGTTAGGGTTCCTGGAAATATAATTATCAGTAAAGTGAGAGGTGATCAGGTATTATTACACATTGCTTTTCATTTTGTCCAGGAAAAAGATATTTTATGTATCAACAAAATATCCACTTGAGTAAAAATCATTTTCACAAGTTTGAGATTGAAAGAAAATATTAAAGTCTTCTAATCCCACTACAAAGATACACAAAGGGAACGAGAAAGAAAGGAAAGAGGTAAAAATGAGAAAGAGAAGGAGAAAGGAAGAATTAAAGGAAGAAATGAGGAAAGAGGGAGGAAGGGAGAAACAAAAGGAGGAAGAGAAAGGGAGGGAGGGGCAGAGAGAGAAAGGGAGGAAGGGGGGGAGGGAGGGAGGGAGGAAGGAAAGAAGGAAGGAAGGAAGGAAGGCAGGCAGGCAGAAAAATAGAGGGCAGAAAAAAAGGAAATGAGAAGGGAAGGGAAGAAAGAAACTAGGCATGAATGAACTGAGTTACTGGAGTCGCTAATGTTTCTGAGCTCTATTTCCCTAACCGACAGATGAGAGGACTTGGACTAAAGGACTGCTAAGATCTTTTCAGCCTCCGAGGAATTCTATGGTTTCAATTCTCTTTTTGAACTCCACAGGGCCATAAGCTACTTGCTTTGTATAAGCAAAAGTTGGAAAAGCACTATTATGAAGAATCATTCTGCAATATATTTTGTTACAATAGAGACAGAAAGAGGGTTAAGAATACCTCTGCCACACAGTGTTATACACTAAATGGTTTTCCACCTTATTAAAATTATCAAATCTTTCAGCATACGGCTAATGTGCTGAATGCAGCAGTAGAAGCTGTCTGTTAACCATTACACTAAATAGCACACCATTTCATGCCTGACTTCTTTCAGCTTTATGAAGGTTGCAGTGGCATGTTAGCAAAGGTGGTGGGGAACAGGAAATTAAAAAGTTCCTCTTTGTGATGGGTGACAGTCTACTGTGATTTAAAAGTCCTTTAAAAGAGCACCAATTCCTACTCATGGGAGCAGAGCATTTTTGCAGACGGCATTGCCTACTTGGATGACAGCACAATTGTTTGTCTTCTTCACAATAAAAAGGATAGAAACAAAACGAACTAATAACACAGAGCTTCACAGATAATAAACACGGTGATAACACCCTGGTCTTGGGAAGAGACCAATTAAATGAACAACTTTTTCGATTTCACAAAACCATCCCAGCCCAAGGCAAAACTGAAAATTAGGCCGGCCAAAATCCCCTGTCAGTCCAAGCCTTCTCTTTTCACCTCTCTTTCCTCAACCTTTCTTTTTTCCTTTACTGTGTCCATTTTTTAGAGATCCAATATCTTACCCTGGTTTCTTTGATCCTGAAGCTTATAACTAAATATTGAAATGTTAAGAACTTACTCTGTTTCCTCACCTGAAACTGATTGTGAAATAGAATACTTGCAAGAGCAATGGTTTGCCCAGTTGCAACATGACATAATAAAAGCACATAGGACTTGAATCCAGAGTTCTGCTTTGGCGTGGTGGAGAAATTGTTGTGTGGTCATGGACATCAGTCCTCTGAACCTTAGTTTAGCACATGAAAAATGATCTAGGAATTGTTTAGAATTCAGAAATCAATAGTTAAGACAGAATTTCAGGCCGCGATAGAAGAAAATATGGGAAGAGTTTGAAAAACTCTTGATGTAGATCTCCATATTCTCTCACAGAGAAGGCAGACCTGAAGAAAAATATAAGCATCATAATTTACTTGCAAATGTAAGGTAAATATTTTTCTAATATCTACCTAAAGATGTTCCATGACTTAGCAACAAATCTACCTGGTTGATGCACAGGCCACCTTTCTCTCAGGCACATCCGTGCATCACTGCTGAAATTGGCAGAGGTGTCCACTGTCCTTTAGTCTTGTCCTGGCAGTGTTAGTAACTCACTTAGATGGCCATAATTCCTACTGAGCTTGCAAGCACTTGACAAAGTAATGGAACAATATAATGTTGTAGTCCCATTGATAATGTCCCACAAATGAAACAAAATATGATAAGTTGACTTTGAAAGTCTATTTAAATAAAGCCAATGAGTTCTTCTTTATCTCTTGAGAGAGGTTAATCTCAGGATAAATGGTGGGTGAGAGTGTTCCCAGGTTTTATCCGAGGAGACGGCGAGCTATAGATTAGCAATCAGAGTAGTGAAAGTACCACATGAGAGGAGAGAGTCCATGAGAAAAGCTGAAGATGGATTAGGGAAAATGGTGCACAGTGACACAGAAAATGGTATTTTCCACTGCTCCTGGGAAATTAATCACAGGGTTGTGGCTGGTACTTGGCAAGACAAGAGATCTTTATATTTGAGACCTATTAATATTCAGTGACCCTGAACAAGCAGATCCAATTCTTAGTTGCCTAGAAGCAAGGCTGGCACCCTTGGCCATACAGTGAGTGCACTGTACTGGAATCTGGTCATGGGAGAGGTAGGTGGGTCTTGGAAGCCAGTTTATACTGCACTTGCTTCATTCTGCATCTTGATAGAAGTTTGGATCTGCTCCAGGGAGAGATAGGGGTGTATCTCACCCTAATTTCAGTCAGAATCTCTTGGTAAGCTTTGTTCATTAGGGTGATTGGTTTACTCTGTATATATTTTAAATATACATAGGCCTACTGTGCTAAATTCTCTGGAGGTGTGGTCAGTGTGCTTATCAGTTAAAGAGCAAAGCTAATTACTCTGGTAGGCATCAATCATGTCAATTTTTGACCTACTATGTCAACCGATGCCCCTTCAACACTGCTATTTCCCCAATACATCCTCAAACACCCCCTCTCCCCAGGTCTCTCTCTCTCTATCTCCATCTACCTTCCAGCACTGAGAGCCCAGGGACTCACTATCTGTCAAGAACAAATCAACCAAAGGCACTCAGTTAGGTTATTCTTCCAGAAAATATGGCCCTTGGGTGAGAGGAATAAAAGTGTCAGGGTCATTTTCCTCATTTTTGGACTTCTGCCTTTCCCCTCCATCTTCCAGAATGGTGCAGTGGGTTAGACTCACACTCTCTTTGAGAGGCGCCTCTGTAGTGAAGTCAGAGAAGAACCCCTGAAATTTGGAAATTTTTAAGATCCTCCATGAAGATGATCCAACTATCTTTGAAAACTTACCTCACACAAAAATTTTCCCACTACTTGTAATCTTCCAAACAAAAGTAACATACTACCATACTTTTTCCACCACCATACTCTCTCTTTTGTGGCTTTCACTTGTTGGCTCTCCCTTTCTGCACCTCTCTTCCCTATTAAATTCCTTTCATCTTTAAGCATCAAACTTCATGCCTCTTCCACTGTGCCTTCCTTAATAATCACAACCAACATGGACCTTCTCTGGCCTCAGTGCTTAGTTCTTACCTTATGAATCACACTTACACAATGCTTTGAAGTGCTGATCAGTATGTATGGACATTATATTTTTCTTACTAGGGTTCTTCAGTGGAATATGAGGTAGAATCTCTCAGCAAACTGAACTAAAAATAAAGTTGGATTCCAAGAGAGGCAGAGAGTTACAATCACTGACATAAATCACAAACAAAAGCAGAGGTTATAAGATCACATGATAAATGTGAGAATAGGTTATCCAAAAGTCAAAAAAGTTTTCAGCTGGAAGCATATTTTTACTTACTCTAAGGAGAGGAAATTTAAAAAAATCATTTATTTTAGGAAGTGTATTGTCAATTACATGTAAAACATTATACTAGGTATTATAAATGAATGTTTAAAAACATGAGACTGACTCATTTAGAAAACTTTTTGGTAGAAAAAGCAAAACACTGATGTTACAATGAGCTACACGTCTCCAGGGACCCTGCCACCACCACAGCGGACATCCTGGAGTACACGTGCCAGTGTACGTGCAGGCTGCTTCTTCCGTAAGAGGTCAATTTTCAGGTGAAAAAAAAATATCTCAAAGAATCAAAAAGAGGGCTAAAGTCTGCTTTTACCTTAAGAGCAGTTGCCAAACTTGTGGTTCATAATAAATATAAAATTTACTGATACAAACATTGAAAGTAAAAGGACAGGAAGTTCTCCCCTACCAAGAACAGTGCAATATGGGTACATCAGTACTAGACAACATCTACGTTTAAACGAAGGGCTTCACTAGATGTAGGTACCTGATAAAAATAAAAGGTTCAATTTATTGATTACATAATTTTAAACTCAATAAGTAACAATTTAAAAATGAATTTCTTAATATGTGTAGATAAAATTGACATTTGCAGTAAGAAAAAGATAATTTACTCTCATAATGAGAGACTATAACACATCCTCCAGTAAATCAATACAGAAATAGAAGACTTCCACAATATGATTAATACACTGGAACTACTAATAAATAGTGTATTCTGTACGATGATTTCCAAACTCACACTGAATATTTAGAAATAATAATAGTATGTAATTCTAACAAAATGTAGAGAAAAAAATCCCTCAACTAAAACTGCTTATATTATAAACAATAAAAAGCTAAATGTAATAAACTATCTTAAAAACTTAAAGAAAAAACTAAAATAAATCTTAAAATAGTATTACAAAAATATAATAAATGTAAATGCAAAGATCAATCAAATGCAAAATCAATATGTAACAGGAAGAATTAAAAAACTGAAAGTTGCTTCTTTGAGAAAAAAGAAGAAAGCAGAGAAACCTCAGTGAGACTGGCCAATGGAAACAAACAAACAAAAAGAACACAAAAAAATAGGACACATAAATGAATTTGGGAAATCAAAAGGAGACATCACAATAGATGTTATGGACATCAGAAAGTATATAAAGTATATTATGAACAACTTTAGCCAGTACATTTTAAATATCAGATGAAATAAATTATCATGGAGCCCTGACCAGCTAGCTCAGCTGGTTAAAACGTCATCCTGATACAACAAGGTGGCAGGTCCGATCCCTAGTCAGGGCACATACAAGAAACAACCAATGAATGCATAAAAAAATAGAACAACAATGCAGCGTTTCTCTCTCTCTCACCCTTTCCCTTCTTCTCTCCCTCAAATCCATCTGCGTGCGTGCGTACGTGTGTGTGTGTGTGTGAGTGTGTGTATAAAGAAAAGAAATACATAATCACAAAAGTGTGATTACTAAAGCTCTCCACAAAGAATTAGAAAACCTGATGAATTCATTATAAAAAATAAGGTCAAGAATATTCCCCAAAAAACAAAACAAAATAAAACAAAAAACCTCTTAGTCCAGATATCTTCACTGAATAGTTCTACCATACATTAAAGAAACAATGATTCACCCTGGCTGGTGTGGCTCAGTAGATCGAGCCCCAGACTATGAAGCAAAGGGTCGCCAGTTCGATTCCCAGTCAGGGCACATGCCTGGGTTGCAGGCCAGGTCCCTGGTGGGGGCCGTGAGAGAGGCAACCACACATTGATGTTTATCTCCCTCTCTTTCTCCTTCCTTTCCTCTTTCTCTAAAAACAAATAAATGAATTCTTAAAAAAATAAATAAAAATTAAAAAAAAACAATAATTCCAATTTTAGATATATAACACAATTTTACATGGCAAAACAGAGTTTTCACCCTAAGCACTACTAATATTGGACAGATAATTTTTTGTTGTGGCATGTTGTCCTACGTGTTAAAAGATAGTTAGTAACATCCTTGATTTCTACACATTAGATGCCCTTACCTCCTCCCACCATCAGCTGTGACAAAGAAAAATTTCTCCAGATACTGTCATATGTTCCCTAGAAGGAAAAATCAGTCCCTGTTGAGAGCCACTGGTCTAGAATTATCTTGACACCAAAACTTGGCAAGGAGATTATGTGATAAAAAATTATAGCCTGACATGACTCATGAACATAGCTATATAAACATATCTAAGGGAAAATATCAGTAAACTGAATAGAACCATGTGTAGAAAGGATAAAAATTACAACCAAGCTAGGTTATAATAACAATTAAAATGTATTTAACATTAGAAATTAATATAAATCACTGCACACACAATTAAATAAAAATAATTGCAGGACTTTTTCAATAAATATTGGAGGAACACAACAAAACTGAACTTATATTCATGGTGAAAAAAAATATCCAACTACAAAAAGAACATTTTTTACCCTAATATAAATATCTTTAAAAGAAAATTAACAAGTAAATATATAACCATGTTAAAGCAAATATAATAATATTGCTGCTTTTAAATAAAACAGCATTTCCTTTCAGAGAAATTCCATCTACCTTTTATCACCCCTTCTATTTAGCCAGCATAGTAATGTATTCAAAACATAAAAACAAAAGGCATAATAATTGGAAAAGACAAAAAAAATCATTAGTCATGATATATTTATTTTATTTAAAAGGTCCAAAAAACTTTAGGTGAAATATTGGCATTAGCAAGATTTTAACAAGACTGCCTAACACAAAATTATCGCGCAATAAGTTACCAGCTATATTCCATAAAACATATGTATATGTACTTATAGACTTATGCTACTATTTAAAATAGTACAAAGAAATATGAACTACCTACAAACAGATGTAGCCAAACGTTTGCCCTATATAGAGAAAATAGTGAAACACGACTGAGATAGTATAGGAAGCTTAAATAAATGGAGTGAGATGCTACATTCTAGAGTCCAATAATAGGAGAATAAATATTATAAAGGTGTCAGTCTTTCCTCATGTTGATCTACAGGGTCAGCAAAAGTAGGCTTACAGTTGTGAGTATACAAAACAGAGTTTATTCTTATATTATTAATTATTGTATTATTTGTTGTTATTATTAACTTACTTTTCCCCACCCCTGTATAAGTTGAGCGCCACCGAATCTGAATCCCAACAGATTTTACTCTGGAACTGCACAAACTGATTCTAAACCTGCGTGCAAGGACACAGATAAAGAATAGCAAAGGGTCGCAGGGATGGAAAGTATGGCATAGCGAATACAGTCAATAGGATTGTAATAACTATATATAATGTCACATGTCTACTAGACTTATTGGGGTGATTACTTTGTAAGTTATATAAATCACATGTTGTATTCCTGAAACTAATATAATATTGTATGGCAACTGTAATAGATAAATTTAAAAATGTGTTTAAAAACTAATTGCCAAAACATTTTGAAGAAACAGAACAAAGTTAGGAAACTCATCCTATTAGACATCAAGACCTGTTATAAAGTTAATATAAGCAAGGAACACGGAATTGATGGATAGGCAAGTAGACCAATGAAATAATACAAGAGTCCACAGACAGACTGACATAGAATACAGACATGTATAGGCTCTGTGCCAAAGGCTGGAATGCAGATATACAGAGAGTGTATAATAAATGGTGCTTGAACAATTGTTACCCTTATGAAATAAAAAATAGATCTTTATTTCCCATATTATATAAAATTCAATTATGGATTCCTTAAGATTTCAACCTGAAATACAAAATTTCAAAAACTTCAAGAGGATAGAAGAGAATACCTTCATAATCTGGGGATAGAGAACATGTATTAAACAAGACACAAAATGCACTAACCATAAAGGCAAAAATTGATTAATTCATCAATATCAAGTTAAGACTCTATACTTCAAGAAACACCATCACATTAAAAACACAAAACCCGAAAGCATATAACAGACAAAGGGTATTAGCACTAATCCAAAAAGGCATCTTATGAATTAATAAAGAAGGGAAACAAGCTAATGAAAAGTAGAAACATAGTTATTTAAGAATGTATGAAGAAAAACCCAAATAAATATTAATACATGGAAAAATATCAACTCACAATAATCAGGGAAATACAAACTAAACTGTCAGTGAAATGGCATTACACAGTTACCAGGCTGTTAAAAATCACGACATCTGACGAGGTAATGAGTATTAAGCCAGCATGGTCTGAGCTAAGCAGTAATTTCTTTAAAATCCCCTGACTTCAAACAATAAGAGATTATTTCTCAATCACAT
Source organism: Tonatia bakeri (assembly GCA_004024845.1). Classification (NCBI taxonomy): domain Eukaryota; kingdom Metazoa; phylum Chordata; class Mammalia; order Chiroptera; family Phyllostomidae; genus Tonatia; species Tonatia bakeri. The sequence continues at coordinate 58,544 of PVIA01003201.1, read as the reverse complement.
GTTAAATCCGATATAGGAGGTTGACAGGGTATTCTGCAATATGAAAATAACTTGGGGACACTGCCATCTGGACTTGCTGCGACAAAGAACACAGAGTATTACTTAAAGGGACCTAAATACTTCCCTCTAGAAAATGCAGTGTTGTCTGAAGCAAAGGCCAAAAGCTTGTGGCTAAATTCAGCTGAGGAAGTGCCACCAACCTTGTTGTTCCTGAATGAAAGGGCAAACTGGAAATGTTGATGAGCTCTTGTAATATCTATCACATCAAATGATGGGTCGCACAGGGATCAGCGGAAGCTGCCATACACTGGTGGAAGAGGCACAAATGGTCCTATCAATGTGATGCAAGTTTGGTGTCGCCTAGGAAAGTGAAACATACCCACGCCCTGCAATCTGGCAATCCAGGCTCTGGGCACCTGCTGTAGAATCGTTCCCACACATGTGTACCAGGAGAAATTGCGGATGGCTCTACAGAATTACCAGTCACAACAGAAAAAGATTTGGAAAACCAGGAAAAGAGAAATCCGCTCACAATATAATAGATAAGAAATTGTCACACATTTACAGAGTCTACAGAGTAGTGAAAATGTACGACATGAGCCACTCACATCAACATGATAGATATATTGAGGGCAATGTTGAAGAAAAGGCAATGTGTATAGCATGATTCCATTTATATTGGGTCCATAACACACAAAGCTGCATTATATATGAAAACATACACACATATATGTGTTTTCATATATATATACATGCATCTGTGTTTGTTTTGAAATGTATACATAATATTTAAGTGCATGTGCTTATATATTTATATATACTTGATAATACATTTGTAAATAAATTCATAGGTGGAGAGGCTGTCTAAAAAAGCAAATAACTATCACACAGGTTAGGGCAGTAAATACCTCTGGGGTAGGTAGGAGAACTCAACTGGGGATGCACACAGGGGCTTCTGACATACTGTGTTCTTTCTCTTACCAAGTGTTGTTATAAAAGAGCTTGATTTCTTCTTAATACTTTCTCTGTCCATATGTATGTATATAATGTATAAAAATAAAGCACTTTATAATACATAAAACATTTTTAAAAATAGAGAACAGTCTGTTCAAGCAAGAAAAAGGTACCAAGCAATAAAGTGTAAATCACGCCTAGTGAGAGTACAGTCAGTCAGTCAGTCAACGCAAAGGTGTCAGAGCAGGCTGAAGTGGCTGTGGGCTGAGAGGGGCAGGGATACGGTAATAAAGGAGCCAGGTCTTGGTTGAAGGAGGATAAAATTATAGTAAGTGAGGAAGAAGTTGGCTAAACGTAAATGGCATAGGAAAGGAAAGGCTGAAAGAGAATTTAGGAGATAATGCTTGCTGCAACACTGGCTTGAGTCCTGGGCTGGTGCAGAGTAGTGGCGTTGCTTTCTTTCTCTCCATCCAGTCACTAATTTTACTTCTTCATGAGGCATATGTAAGGGTAGCACAAAACAAATGTTATTGCAAATACACACCTAAAATAGATGTGTATTTCTACTTAATCCTTAAGTAAAAATATAGAAAACAAAAAGTATAATTCTAAGTATTTCCTGCAATATGCAAGAAATAGGCACAGTAGAACTAGAGGATTAGAAAGGGAGAACAGAGAATTTCTGTGCCTTCTTGAAATCTTTGAAATCATATTGCAGAAATTATCCTCCAGACCAGTGTTACTTGACGTGATTTGACATGTAACATTGTGTAAGCTTAGTACATGTTAATTTGCTACATTTATAGATGGTAATATAATTGGCATTGTAGAGACAGCACCTCTATCACATTATATATGTCATTTTTATTATTCATTTTATTTCTATAGGAATTTATTGTACTCATCAGTGATGGAGAGGATAAAATTGTTTTAAAGAAAGGACTCCTTGCCATAGATAATTTGAGAAATACTGACATCTAGTTGGGCTAGACATAAGGTCTACACTTAGAAATACTTTGAAATCTGGATTAGACCCAGAAAAAGAATGAATCCAAATTTTTGTACTATTTCTGTGAGTGCAAATGGTGATATTACCTTTTAAGAAATTGTTTATTGCCATGCTATAACGTGGGAGAATGCCCTTCCCTGTCCCCATCTCTAGCTATAAGTAATCAACTGCCTTTCCACCCACTCCCAAGAAAGCTAGTAATAATACAGATACTACCAGCAGTCCCTGAACTCTTAAATTTTCACCATTCCTGTCCATCTTAGCACCAATTAACTTATGCAGAGGAGAGCAGGAGAAATGCAAAGTCATATAATTTTGACCTTCCCATTTCCCTGCTCTCAAATCTTGGGATTTCATTGCATTCAAAACTGATTTTTTTTAGCATCCAAAGTACTTTCACACATCCTCTTCTTTCCATGGCTGCTGCCACAATGCCACCTCAGAACGTCGTTATCTCTGGCTCAACCCGCCATAATAACCACCACCATGAATCCCAGCCTACAGCTCCCTCCACTGAACTTTAGCCCACTTATAACTGTCAGATTTATTTTCCTGAAGTGGAAATGTAATTCTAGCTCTGACGCTCAAAACCCATCAGGCTGCCCACTGAACAACTGTTATTGATGAAATATAAATTTCTCACACCCCACAGTCAACACTCTCTGCTCTGAGCTCAGCTGACCTCCCACTGTTCCTCATCACATAATTTATATGCTGTAAACAAAGGGAATTCTGTGCTCTAAACACACCATAACCTGTGAAGCCTTTCCTATAGTCTTCAGTAGAATGCACATCTCCCTCCTTTAACCCCATGTTCTCCTACTTTCCCTCCATGACACTTTGCTTGATGGGTTACTTATCTTACTCTCCAGTATTTTAGAGTTGCTGGTGTCACAGCACACAGAATATCAGCTCCTCAGGGAAGGTGTTAATATGCTCACAGATCCTGTGATGGGGGTTCCATGAATAGGAGTCTATAACGTGTGGGAAATTGAATTCCCCAGCACACAGGAGACAGACTTCAACCTGTTCTTGCTTGTAACTACATTTCCACTGCTACTGATCACTCTCCCATTACCAAAATTTTCCTTCCGCGCATAATTGCTCAGGCTGTTCTTTCTGGCGAGAATATTCTTTCAACTTTCTCTCTTTATGCAAATCTCATTTAACCTTCAATGGCCTGTTTAAATCCCAACAATTTCAACTTCCAAATTTCGGTAGTAGGAAGTGATTTCTCCCTCTGCAATAATCTTTTTTTTCTTCTGTACATTATATCCCCGTGACTTATTCACTTTATAACTGGAAACTTGTACATTTTGACCCCTTCACCCATTTCACCCACCTCCCATACCCCACCTCTGGCAACCACCAATCTCTCCTCTATACCCACCAGCTCTGTTTTTAATTAGAATAATTACTTATTTCTAAATTGGTAAACAAGCATTGAACAGATTTATGGCATTACATACATCTTTGTTTTCATAGTCACTTCAGAGCAACGTGTTCATCATTTACTATTGTTTAAAGTCTGAGGTATCTGTCACTCATCTGTGATGTGGTCAATGAGACAGACATGTAGTAGTTGCTAAGAGTATGCATTGTGGGTCTAGGTTGGGTTTAAATCCCAATTCTGCTACTTACTTGTAGTGTGGGAAAGTGTCTTATCCTCTACGAGCTTTCCATATCTGTGAGATATAAACAGGAACTGTCCGTCGCTCACACAGCTGTGGTGAGGAGTAAATGAGCCAGAACAGGAGAAGCACCTAGAACAGTGCCTGCCCAGGGCAAGGGAAATAGCACCTTCCGTGATCAGCCCTGGAGAATAAGCGTTTGGCTTTGTGCTGTTCAGAGCACGCATTCACTCCGCGTTTGTATATTTAGTACACACGGTATACCAGCATTGGTACACATTCACGGGGACACAGGGGTGAACAAGATGCGGCTTATGTTCTGGTAGACATATCTGAGCTTCTTACTTTCCTCAGCTCCCTACCACTTTCACCGTTTGAACAAACGAGGCCTTATCGTTTCTAAGGTCACAATAATTCCAGCCTGTCTTAAATACATCTCCCCAGAATGGGGGGAGAAAACAGAGCAAAATCTAGTGAACTTCAAGTTCTAGAGAGAGAGCCAGTATCATGCAGAGAAAAGCTAAGAGACTTTGAATAAGAAAGATCTGAGCTCATTGTTCAAGTCTACCGTTTACCAGATGGTTGACTTTAAACTCACTGAGTTTTCTGAGCTTAAGTTTTCTACACTTTAGAATCTATGTAATATTGCCACTTAGGATCATGAGTAAATCAATTGAAATAAATATTTAAAGTACCTGGCACATAGTTACATACCCAATAAAAACAAGCTATTATTGTTTTTATGGAAGAGTATATATTTGTTACAGACATTAGAGACATTTATAATAAAACACCCTAGAATGCCTTCCGCATGATCCTAAAATTAGATTTAATTATTTAAATGTAATGTATTAGAAGTACATTAGGTAAGCTTAAAAAGCTACTGAATTATGTGCTTTTTAATAAATAACATTTAATAATACTTAATGAGATGTAAATATATAAACTAATATCTTAATGTAAACTCTACTTTATCATAAAGCAAAACACAGTGGATACTTACAATATCTATAAGAAACTTTGTATCTTGCTCATGTTTTTATGCTGATTCTTTTCCCCAGGCCTGTCCTCACCAATGCCAGTATTCATAACTAGACATAATCTTTTTAATTCTCACCCAAGGACATGCCCATCAGTTTCAGAGACAGAGGAAGGGGTAAAGAAAGAGGGAGAGAGACATAGATGTGGGAGAGAAACATTGTTCGATTGCCACTTATATGCACCCCAACCAGGGACAGAACCCACAACCTAGGCATGTGCCCTGACTGGGAATCACACCTAGTTTACACTCCACTCAACTGAGTCACACTGGCCAGGGCCTAAGTAGGCATACTTTCAAAGTCCAGAAAAGAGCAGTCCTTTCCCCAAACCAAGCCCATGGGGAACTCTATGGAAGAGTGAGGCAGTTATGCTTTGGCTACTGAGCCACAAAACTAATAGGTCCTCAGTCACTGTTTACTGTTCTTTCTTTTACTGAATCGCTAGCCAGTCACCATACTTAGAACAAATTAAAGAGAGTTTTAAACATGCTTTAAAAATACCTAACAAATATATACTTACCTTTATTATCTGCACTGACCAGTACAGTAGCTACTAGCCACAGTGGCTATTTGGAGGTGATTTGCTGTTAAATGTTTAACAGTCAGCTACTCCTCCAAAAAAACTGTAGCAATTGATGACTTCTGTGGGATAAATGTTCCCATGGTGGTCCATTTTAATCTATCAATCAACCGGCTCACAAAATTATAAAAACTGAACAACTAGCTCTTGCAACCCAGGGCACGCTGGCTGCATGTACACACGACCCAGACAGTGAGTCTAAACTGAGACATGCTTCTAAGTGTGACATACACACTGCATTTTTAAGAGAGTAAAAAAAAATGTAAACTATCTTAATATCTACATTTAACATTATATTTTAGACATATTGACTTCAATAAAATATGTTATTAAAATTAGCTCCAGCTGTTATTTACAGTGGTACAATGTGGTTACTAGAAAATATAAAATTCCATGTGTGGCTCACATTCAATTCCTACTGGACAGCACTAATCTAGAGAAATATTTTTAACACAAATAAATATATTTCCATTTCACATTATATTTTATTGACATATATTAATTGCCTACCTACATTGGTGGCCAAATCATGATTAAATCGAATTTCTACAATACTTAACCTGATTAACTCAGACAACTCATGATGTTCCAGAAGAGTACTATAATGCCTTTCATCTCTCCCCCGCCAAAATACAGAAAACACTAAATATCTTTGAGCATATTTAAAATATGTGCATATATGTTAAAAATCTGTCTTACTGCTTCTCAGATCCCATTATTATTAAATGGCACTAGGAAACACTGTCTTTGACACATCTGGTAAGAATGTGTGGGTGGAAACATTTTATATGTATAATGTGAGCAAATCTCATAACCCTGAGCACACCTGTAAGAAATGGTGGGTGAAGCAAATTGAAAACTATAGTGCATGGGCTGAATTCATGGATCTGTGGGTTTTATTGAGGCCTGTAATTTTCCAGTGGTTCCATTGATGGCTTGTGAATACATGGCATGCGACTATGAAAAGCCTTTGACTGCACTTCAGTGAGCTGGTAGCTGGCCTTGAAGGAATGATAATGCACCCTCACAGGTGAACTGCACCTTAATGAAGGGCCAGGACACAAAAAGATGCCTTCATCCTAGAAATCATGACTGGCAGGTGACACATGAGCTTTGTCAGGTAGGTTACCATGCACCACTAGATGGTCAGAAAACATTTCTTGTAGCCTGTACACACAAAAAAGTAGAATGATGTCCCTCATCATAATTATGAGTTCCAAGTCTGAGAGATCTGGATGGTCACTGTAAACCACTTTTTCATTATGCCAATGGGCATACAATTATTGCCATCCTTACAGATGCCATGAGGTCAAGGTGTAAAGGGACAGAGTGTCATACTGGGTACAGGACAATGGAAGGTGGAAAGGTGTCATGGAGGGAGGAAGGACTCTAAGCTGGACTTTAAGGACCTCCATTCTAGTCCTGACTTCCTTGCTAACTCTGTGTTTAATCCTGGACACCCCATTTAGCCACTAGACTTCAATTTTTCACCTACAAAACAGGGATAACAGTCGATGTCTTTTGAGGTGGTTGTGAGCGTGAGTTCAGCAATTACATAAAAAAGCGACTTTGAGTGTGGAATATTTTACAGAGTGTTATAATAAACAGCTTTAGGGAGCAAGCAGGTGTCACCAAAGAGGAGTCAAAGACAGCAACTTTCTGAGAAAAATCCATCTTTCAAGATACGTTCAGATAAATAATTCATCAAGCAAGTCTGTTTAAAATTGAAAGTTCTCTGCAAAGTGTTGAGAAAGCTTTCTAAAAAATCATTTATTTTCCCTGCTTTCAGAGTTTATAGTTCAGTTTGGAAACTATAAATAAACCCATGAAACAAACAGTGGGCAATTCTAAGAAACAATTTAAACAATAGCGTATTACTGTGAATTAACTGAGTCCCCCGGCACTTTTGTTATCAGTAGGAGACCAGAGCAGGTGTTTTTCTATGAAGGTTTAAGGAAGGAAAGAAGTCACAGGCAGGAGCTTACAATGACTTTTGGATTTAACTGGAGGGTGGGTGGGTGGGGGGGAGCGGGGGAAGGCACACTAAAAAAAACATGAAGTAGCCAGTGCCCGGAGTGTGTACTAGGAAGACAGGCAGGGAAGCATGTGACCACTGATGTGGGAGTCCCAGATGTCCAACCAAGAACCTGACTTAGACCAGTCGTTCCGTGGAGAGACCTGGAAGCTCCTGGGTAGAGTCATAGTTTCAATGAAAGGAAGACCGTGATCGTGATGATCAAATATTGCAGAGCTGGCCAAGCCTTTGAAGAGAGAGCTGCTTCCTCACCAATACAATGGAAGCCTCCCTTTAGGATTTTATAAGGACTGTAGATTTAAAAACCAAAACCACCTCACACATATGTGAGGTTCAATAGAAAGTAACTTTAGTTTTGAATAGAGAGTCAGATTTTTTTAAAGGCTAAAATACTTCCTTTTTTACTGCAAACCTGACCTTCAGTTTTCCATACTTTTTCCATCCTCCAGAGAGAGGCTCACTGGCTGCGTGAAGACCGGTGTCTAGTAAATAACAAGAACCGAGCTGGCCTCTGGGCACTGACTCGCTCTCCCTCACCTTTGCTTTGGTGGACTCAGAATCACCAAGGGTCAGTAAATGCAGAAGGCAGAAGAGCATCTGGAGACTGAACAATGTCTAGCAAATATTTTAAAAGCAGGCAAAAAATGTTATGTTGCCATTCCATATTCCCAATGAACAGATACTAAAGTACAACCTTCATCACCGGGAGCAGCAGATCTACTCGCTCCGGCAGGCTGTGTGGCTAGGTCATACCCTAGCAGTAGCTCAAGGTGTCTTAAGGCTGGAACAGACTCAGGTGATGTGGATGGGACTGGGGAGGAGAAAGCAGATGCAAGAGGACCCAGAGAGGGAAAAAGTCACCACTGATCACAGAAAAAACATTTCAACAGGTTGCTGGACACTGGGAAAAGAGTATGGAGGAAGTAGTGAGTCTGGTTGGGATTATTCCCAAGAAGTCATTGATTTGCTAGACAAGTGTATTTGCCTATTTCAAATGGTGCCTTATTTCTCTTTGGTGTGTATCCCACAAGGCTTATATTGGAGTTGGTTACCCCAGTGTGTTGTTAGATCAGGGAATGTATTCCTATGTTTATGCAGTCACCCACTTAACAAAACCACATAGAGTCAGGTGTTTATACTAGGCATCAGCCATAAAAACAGAAGACCAGACCACTGGCCTCTGGCCTGGAGTTCCACCCTTTTGTTCTCTTATCTTAGACCCTAAGGCAGCCCATTCTTTCCAATCCTTACAGGGAAGCTCATTCAGCAGGGCACTTTATCTATAAAACAGCAATTCTCTATTTTTTAGGAAACTGTAATTTAAAAAAATGTTAAAGTGTTCAGATATTCATAAAAGAAAAGGCAGTGGTTGCTAAGCATTTTTAAATGGTGAGAATATCAGACAATGGGTGTGAAAAACAGGTGTCTATTCAAAGATCGTGCTCTGTAGCTATGTCGCCTTTGATCTGCTGCTGGAACTTTCCATGCTCATTAATGAGCTGCAGAACAAACCCCGTTCAAACTACACAACAAGCCTGCTATGAAGATGAAATTGGGTAACATATATAAAAATGGCTGAAATGTATCATATGCTCTGTAAAGACCTATCTGTGTATGTTTTGAATATATTGAGGCATGAAAAGATACAATTCTAACTATAGAAACAGTATTTCCATAATTGTTACCAGTTGGCCTAGAATTACCAGTTAGCCTAGGAGTTTTCTTTAAGGGCACAGATAATTGCACTTCCCTGAGTGACCTGGAAATTATGAAGCTTTGTAAATACAGACCAGTAGTAGGTTGACACCTGCCAGATCAGCAGAGGGACGTTGCACCACCTGTTCTCAGGAACATGCAATTATGCACATTTACCAGCTTCCTGGGAACAAAAGTCTCCAACGGCATGTTAAGATCTTATTAGGCTGAGGCATGTGTATTAGGCTAAGTATTTCTTCTCCCTGGGAACAGAACACTAATAGTGGTCTGCCCAGGCTGCTGCATGCAGAGCAGCCAACCAGGGAACATTTTGCCCTTAGATTGAAACTCTCCCTGCTATTCTTGCCTAGGAGCTGACACTGCCACTCTCACTGTCCTGTGGAGAAGGGAGGCCCCACTTCTAGCCCATCTGAAATGGAAAAACCTTTACTGGCTCCCAGCCCTGGGAATTTCTCTGAGTGGCCTCCTAAGTCAGAAGAGTGTGAAGACAGCAACGGCAAACTGGGTTGTAGAGAGCGTGCAGCACAGGCTGGGGGCTTGGCTGACCCGGTTGGAAACTTGCCCTGTGATCCGGTGGGTCTTCTCCCCACACTGAGTCAGCTACTCCTGTCATGTGAGTGAGCATGCCTCCCTGCATATCTTCAGGCACGTGGACTCATTTATATCCACATTATATAGACAGCACTCACTTACAAGCATATCATACTTTGCACACATACACAGACACAGAGATGAGGGAGGGGGGAAGGGCGAGAATAGAATAGAATCTCTCTGGGGAAGAAATTTTGATTGTTTTGTTCAGTGCTATATCTCCACCAGTCACAACAGTGTCAGACACACAGGAAATGCTTATATTAGTCCGCTCTTACTGAAGTAATGTTACATTTTTTTAATTGACAGCTTCAAACAATAGGCATTTGTTTTTGGCTCCTTGACCTTTAGGCTGAATATAGCCTGGCTTAACACTGCAAAGTCCTGCTAGCCCTTGCTGAGTTCAGCTCCAGGCTGAGGGCTAGATTTAGGTCTGTTTCATGTCTTCCCCTGTTGCCTCAGATTGGACATATAAATTAAAGTAGAACACAGAGAAAGGCTGTGGAATAAAGACCTGGTGAGAAGCAGAACAGGAACCCCTGTGTCTGTACAGATGTGAGCATAGAAAGTGACTACGGACAAGTCACGCCCTGGGTGCAGAGAACGGGAAGCTGTCAGTGGTTTTCCAGCTGTCTTTGGAAAGGCTCACTCAGAACCCAATGGGCGTAACAGAGAAGAGGATCGGGGCTTTAATAGTCCTGATGGATGCTCCTGAGAGCACAGTGAGAAAAATGTTGCCCTGATGGGCCCTAGGCTGCCCTGGGTATGAGCAGTGCTCTAAGGAAGAAGAAAGGCATTAGCTCGGAGCCCTGGGAGTGGATGTCTGGAGCACAGGAAGTAGTCTGTGGCACACATGAGGCAGGAGCCTTCTGAGCAGAGAGAAGTATAGCACAGCAGTGATGCATGATCATGCATGTCACCACCCGTTTTCTTGACGCAGGGGAGAAGCAGATACGACAGCAACTATAGCCTCCTACCTGTGGGACAGAGATGAAAACACTAGAGATGAGCAGCTGTCCTCTCTACTCCAGGTCACATACAATGCAGTGACAGTGTCTGGGGGAAGATGCTGATAGATACTCTTCTCCTCAGTTTTTCCATTTAAAATCCATTCTTACAGACGAGATTGTATGGCACTTGTCTTCCACTGCCTGGCTTATTTCACTTAGCATCCCATATGACCTTATCTATAAGAGGAGCCTAATAAACAAAACAAACAAATGACCAAAACAGAACCAAAGGCATGGAAAAAAGGAACAGACTGACAGTGACCAGAGGGGAGGGGGAAGGGGATAAGGGGAGACAGAAGGGGAAGGGTCTAATCAATGGGCAGGCAAAAATGACCCATGGACACGGACAACCAGGTGGGGATTGACTGTAGGAGCAGGGGGTGGGCAGGGCAGGGGAGAGCAATGGGGGAAATTGGGACAACTATAATAGAACAATGACAAAAAAATAATTAAAAAATATTTTAAAAAGTTCCAGTATGCTACTGCGTGTGTGTGAGACACATGCCTGCATGCCCTCCGGTGATATCCTGAAACAGATTGAAAGGAAGAGTCCTCTTAGCTCTAATGCCCTGAAGGTTTATTCACCATTTCAACTTGTCTCCCCTCAAATATTTGCATCCATTCTGAAGATGAGGATGCAGTTTTGCTGATTCTCTCCAGCTGCTCAGATCTGGCTGAGATTCACATGAATTCTAGAAATGTGTTCAATGTGCATGCTAGAGGTTTTTAATTTGTTGACATTCTTTGTGGTTTAACATTAACACTGTTGTACAGCATTACCCTCAGAGAGCAGCAGTGTGGCACACAGATACATAGGGAGAAAGTCTTGGGTGCCCTGTTTTTATCATCTCTAAACAAAGATGTATCTTAGAGCACCTCTAAAATCCCTTCTAGTTCAAGTTAGGGTGACTGTCTATTTATAAAATTAAAATGAAAAGATTTAGGTCCTGACGACTATAGCAGGATAGTGAAGGTGAGAAAACTCCAATGATTCAGGATCAGGGGACCAAGAAGGACCAATATTTGAAGAGAAGGCTGCTCTGCATCCTTGCATCCTTACAAAAGACATAGAGTCTGCCATGGCTCATTGCACGAATGCTTGGCCACTCTCCAGGACCACCATAGAATGCTTAATGTCTTTTGAATTAAGGATGGTTTTTTAAAATGTGTGATGGGCCTCTCTGCAGAAAAATGCAGCATGTGCCTAGGATCACAAACTTGGGAATCCATTTTCAAAATCTAAGCTCCCCTGAAGCTCATCCATGGAGGGCTAAGAAGTGATTTCCAGGGCCTGAGTCCAAGCAGCCTTAGAACAATAAGGTGGCTTTGCGGGGGATTAAAGAAAGAAAATATGGTAACTACAACTAGCAAAATATTTGAAATTTTAAAAATTTAACTTTTGCCCATATTTCATATGACTTAAAATTATGCTCATTTAATTTACAAATACTACATATATTGAGAGTCATATTTAAAAAAATTATGGCTAATACATAATTCGCACAGTTTGAATAACATGAACCTGCTCTCACTGGCTATTCCCATAGACAGGAAGAGGTGTGGTTTGAGAGCTTTCCAATCTTTTAACCTCTCTGCAATCCTACTTGGTGGCTAAATCCCTCATTGTCCATTTATTTATGAAAATCTAGGAGGATTAACCCATTCGACCATTAAGAACTATTAATACAAGATTATGAGTATGTGCATTGTTTCTCCAGCCAATAGGATTCTTAGAGAACTGAACACATAAAAGTAATGTTTCATGGATATTCTGAGAAGAAATATAAAGCCAGAAGAATGTACAGAGTCATCAGGAGATCCAATGTTGATCCAGCCTATACTAAGGGACTCATAGGTACTACATGAGCACTAAGTGTCAGCAAGCATGGTATAAAGGGGTTTAGCAGTGGAAGGAGAGATTTTTTTTTAAAAAGCAGAATTTGGAAGTCATTGCAAACATGGTTCCCGCTGATTCACACCCACCATCTTATAAGTTAGATTCCTGGGTGGGGTCCCTCCAGAGAATCCTAAGCTCCAGGAATATCTTAAAGCATTGTTTCTCAACTGAGTGTGATTTTGCTCCTAAGAGACACTTGGCCATGTGTGGGAACAATTTTTAGTCTCACAACTTTGAGAGTGCATCACTGGTATCTAGAAGGTAGAAGCCAACTATGCTGCTAACATCCTATGATGCACAAGGCCGCCACCCACGATGAAGACTGCCTAGCCCACGAGTCAATCTCGACAAAGTTGAGAAACACTGTCTCAAAGGAACAAAGTGAGACCATTAGGACTGGTCCACGGTAGGGGGCAACACTGGAAATGTGTGTGTTCATTCAATGGCTCCTTGTTTGCTGTTCTAACCCAGAAACCTCAATCCTCTGAGCAGGTAGTCTGCTCCCAGTGGAGCCTGAAATATCACTGATTCACTACCAACTATTCATCTCACAATAGGGAAGAAATTTAAGACCAGCCCTATCAAAGGAAGCATAAATCTGCCCTTTCCATCGGCCTTAAAGAAACAGAATTTAATGATCTCAGCTGGGGCCTAATGAGCCAGTGTCCACATCAGAAAAGTGCTCTGTGTTTGACGTGTTTGACAGTGTGCTAGGAGAAAATAGGGGAAAATACTGGAAGACTAATTGAGCACTGCAGCGGAGCAATGCACGGAAGTCCTGTCCTCTAGCTAAAGGTTGCCATGCTTCGGTGGAGCTGCAGACAGACTCAGCCATGAGGATGCCACTCTTCCACATGGAAACAATAATAACTTTAAACATAACAAAAGCTGGGAGCACTGGGGAGGCATGCTTTTGGTGCAAGAATGGTTGTCAAAAAGAACCACCCGGCTGTGGCCAAAGGTTTGACTTCTATGTAAAGTGCCTCAGATGTTAAATGGTTCCAAGTGCCCACTGTTCTGCTTTGGGATAGGGAAAGCAGCACTGCTGGGCCAGCCCCGAGAGACAAGGCCATCATTTGTGAAATAGTCAGGGGTTCCCAACAGGCACAGGGCCTCTTCCCTGATATGGCCAGTCCAGGTAACAAAAGAGAAAGACATCAGGAGGATGGAAGGGGATGTCAGCAGAGGGAGTCCGGTAAATGTGATTCTGAAACAGCTTTGAGCAATGTATCCCAGCTCTGGGCTGCGGGGAAATGACTGAGGCCAGGACTGGTCAGAAGTATAACAAGCATCTATGTGTATTAAGTCAGACTTGGATGTGAAGATTAATCTGCCAGCTGCTTGATGTATGGTTAATTAACATCTCTCAGTCTCAGTTATCTCACTTGAAAAATAGTCTGAGTTACTTTATGTGTAACTAAGAGCATGCATTCAAACTACTTATGAAGATTAATTAAAAACCTGCCTGTAAATCTAGTACACAGTATTCCCTTTTTTATGGGATATCTGAGAATACATGATGGACATCAGCTCAGATTGTAAGCAGGTCTGTAGTGGCATAGGCAACAGACCAAGTATATGGGGACTATCTATCATCATCATCCTACCTAAGGGTTGCTATGACACCTGAAAAGCCTCGTATGTGAAATGATTCCCCACTTTAAAGCATTCAAGGTCTTCATTAAAACATGAGCATCCCCAAGAGAGTAGACCTATTCTATATACTAAAATCTTATTGAAATGCATTTTAATATTTTTTAAAGTGGGGGGAGGGAGACTAGATGTGGAATGAGCAGATCTGGAATCTACACTATGAGTCAAGCTAGCTGTGTGGCCCTGGCCACATAACTTCATCTGTCTGAGTTGCAGCATCCTCAACTGTAGCTGTACAATTCTAGCTAATGCCCCAATTCTCAAAGACGAGGAAAGAATTAGGATAGTGGAGGTATAAACACACAGAAAATTTCTAAGTGTTATATATACAAATGACAGCATTACTAGTATTAGTATCCAACAAGTCTTACATACATGGATGGGTGATACACAATGTGCACTACTGATAACCTCATCTTTGAAGGTAAACTAAGACAGTGAAAGACAAGTCCTTCAGTTAGGGTTGAGAAGATGAACAACATGAAACAGCCTTATCCAGGAGCATTTTCTCCAAGTGGCGCCTGGAAAGAACGAAATGAGATGAAATGCAGGAGACTGTAGATCTGGACTTTTCAGATGCACATGTCATGAATGGGAAGCAAACGCTGACCCTAGAGAGTCACGTCCCTTCCCCACTGTTCCCTCCCCATAGTGCAATGGCAATCATAAACCTGACAAAGGAACTCAAATGATTACTCTATACCAGAAATTTTCAACCTTTTTCATCTCCATTATTCTATACCAGTGATTTTCAACCCTTTTCATCTCTTGGCACACAGAAATAAACTAATTACTGAAATTCTGCAGCACACCAAAAAAATACATATTTTGCTGATCTGATAAAAATAGGTATACTTTTGACTCATTCACACCAAACATTTACTGCTGTGTTGGCTGTTGTCATTTTTTTATTTGACAATCTAAGACAAAGAGGTCAGTATCTCTGATAAATAGTCACATACTGAATGTTTTAAAAATTCTTGTGGCACACGAGTTGAAAATCACTGCTCTGTATTTATTGGTTTGTTTAGTGCATTTCTTAGTTACACAGTTTTAACATCTAAAAATGGGATTTGGCAGAGTTACCAAGATCGAACTAAAAAAAAGTTTGGATTAGGGGTGTTGAGGGTCATCCAAGGGAAGGGTAAACTGGCTATAGATGAAGAAGTGAGAAAAGGGACTTCAGTGTGGACATTTATCCAAAATTAGGAGATCATCAAGGGTAATGATGAACATGATGAGACTGCGGGTCCTCCACAGCTAGTAGAAGCCCTGAACTGACTTAAGGTTCAGTATGTTTCTTCTAATGTAAGCTGCAGCAGGGCAGTGAGCAGGGGCCCTTCTAATAAGAGACTCCACAATAGTGGAGTCATTGATATTAGAAGCCTCCAGGAGGCTTGGAGCTCAGGTCAAGAAATTCAGTTCCTGAGAATGCAGACGTCCCTGTAGAAACCTAGCCACAGGGCAGGAGGAAAAACCTAGTATTTGTGAAGTGCCCGTTCTGTGTCATGTGTTGAACCTGCCAGTGAGTGTGATGAGATGCCTTCGATCACTCTCATTTTACAAGTAAAGAATAGTAGGCTCAAAAGAGTCTCAAGAAACCCAGGTGAAAAATGGCCAAGACCTTGCTCTTTCACATGCACCTCCTAGCACCTTGCACTTAGTAAATGCTTAATTAATATGTGCCAACTTATTGGGAGAGCACTGAACTGAATTTTACTAATTATACTGTCAAATATACACATGCCCATGTGCATTCTCATTTTCCCCCAGAAGACTGTGAGCCTACTATCTTCTCCTTTCATATCTCCATCAGCATAATAAAAGGCACATAATAGAAGTTTAATAAGTACATAGAATTTTGAATGAAACTGAATTAAAAACTCGAACAAGCCTATTAATGTATGTGTGCAAGCTATTTTCTCCTAAAAAATCCCAAATATACAAGACAGAGTCAATACCAAAAAAAAGGACGTATATACATTAGGTGGTCCTTTCTCTCATTTATGAAGATGGTATTTCATTTTAACATTCAAAGTGCTTCTCTGGAAAGTCCCATCACCCCTCATGAGATCTCTCCTATTCTACCTTTTTTTCATCTAAGGTTGGTTGACCCATTCTGCATGGGCAATTAATCCCACACAAACCTCCCTTTCAGGTTCAATTGGCCATAAGCTTCTGGGATTCTCTGCCCGCACTACCTCCCTCACACAGCGCCCTGAAGCTCATTCACACTGCAAAAAAACTAGGAGATACGTATAGAAGACAGGGGAAAGACCTCTCTGCTGGCATTGCTGCTGACCCCTCAAACCGTGACCTTAAAAGCAGAGCACAACACCATCATCAGAGAGCACCCAAGTGTTTTTCTTCATTCGCTGGAAATGTAGGGACCTCTCAAAGAAAGAAAAAAGAAAAAAAAAAAAAACAGAAGAGAAACATGTATGTTTGATACACACCTCAGAGTCCTGAATTCAAAGATCACAGTACTATATGACTTTTTTTCCTCCCAGGTTCTCTTTTGTAACTGGTTTCATATTGCCATTTTGTCTTGTGCCATAATATGTAGAATAAAAGTGAATGGTTGCTACCCAGGAGATATGGATCAGCACAGAAAGCTCTGTGGAACTATTAAGTCTTGCCTTTAATCACATTAAATGGGAGAGAGTGACATAGCCCATCACAGAAGACCAGGTTTTTCTTTCCATTTTTTAAATATATATGTGACTGCACTGCAACCTATAGTAAAGTACATCCACATTTCTGCATGCAACATAATTCACACCCACTTTAATGAACCCCGCTGGGGATTCTCATTCTTTTGTTAAGCTGGAATTGAACTAGAATGAGGGCCTCTCCAAACATTATTCTGTAAATTGAGTCTACCTCCGGCCACGCTGAACCACCTGCCAGCCCCTGAGCATAGATCCCTGCCTGTTGCACGTGCTGTTTCCTAAGACTCCATTGCACAGCTTGGCTTGACTACAGGCAAAGTATTTTTTATAATTCATTTCAGTCCTCTACCTCTTCTAGAAGCTCACCCTTGCTCATTTAGTACACAGTATCCCCTACTATGTGTGCTCATTACAACACTTGTTTATTCCTTATTACAGGCTTGTCTCTCCATCTTTCCTTTTCTAACCACACGCCCTACCTCACCTGGCTACCTACCCAGAACCCTGAGCGCCCAAGACCCAGGGACCCACATTTATGTATCTACCTCCAGTGTTTAGTACAGTGTCTGATCAATAGTGGGAGCTTCTCAAAACCAAGGAAGGAAAAATAAATCTATATTTGTGTGCCTGTTTGTGAGTGAGTAGGTGAGCTCTGAATAAAATAGGAAAATGATTCCAGCCGAGCTTAGGTTATTTAGAAGTCCAATTTGGGGGCAATTAGTGGAGTTAGGCATACTTATAATAGGGTTTTGAGGGGTTAGGAAAAATAAAAATGACAGCTAAAATAAAGAGAGGGCAGAGAGCCACCAAACCCTTTACTCCTCTCGTGAAACAGTGGCAAGAACACAGGAAGATTTGTGCTGTGGACAGTGACTGCTTTATGGGCTCAACCAGGAATAAAACCCTCTGATCATCTGTCATGTGGTTTTTCATTGTGTTGAAATATCACAGATCAGCAAATTTTCACTATAGGCTTATGCTCTGAAACAAAGACATGGCTTTGTTATACAAAACTTTTGTCAGGATGGCCTTGCTTTCAAGAAATTTTAAGAGAATAAGAGAATGCATTGTTCTTCCCTGCACTGACCCTCTCAACAGCTCTTGAAGGCAAATAGTGCAGCTCCCCATTCCATGCTCTCGCTCATCCATTGTTCCCATTGAGCCCTAGGAGGGAAACAAGGACTGTTCTATTAGAAAAAACACTGTCTTGGAAAACAAGAGTGAGCTAAAAGCACCTAAGTATGGGATTGTCTATAGCTCTGCCCTCCTCCCGCTGCAGACACTGGATCTTCTCTCAAACAAATGCAACACGAAAAAAACACAAAAGACATGGGTACTCTGGCAAGGAACAGTATAGTTACATAATTCTGTGTGGCATCTACGCATAAACAAGGTTCAATAATCAGGTCTGGCACTGTGATGGTGACAAGAGCATCAGAACAAGCTTCTTACCTCACAGTGCCCTTCCAATCTGTTCCCTGATAAGTAATACCTATGCTTCTTTCTTAGGAAGGGCAGAGTCTTTCCTTTCATAAAAAATAAAGCAGTCAATGGAAATTTACTCCTGTGGGGTTTTGAGGTCCATACATTAAAATTCATAATAAAATATAGTGCAGAATGGCAATAAAAGTCCAAGAGGTCAGTCTTTGGGTACAAGGACCTCTATTTAAGGGGTGGGGGGGGAATAAAGACGCAGTGAAGATTCGGAACAAATTTCAGAGTCTGCAGGGAATGTGCCATTACTTCACCTAGGTTTTCTCAGACCCTAAGCAACTGTCCTCTCACAAAGAAAATGCCTGCTGAAACAGCACAGAGCTATACATCCACCCCCTCTGGAACTGGCTGCTTCTGCATGACACCAAGTATTAGTCTAAGCATGTGTTCACAGTTTTTCTTTCCCACACCAGAAGTAGATGGTGAATTTCTTTTTATTACTCAAATGTTGTGGGTTGAATTATATTTCCTCAAAGGATATACTGAAGTCCTAGCCCCAGGTGCCTGTGAATTGGATCTTCTTTGGAAATAGGGTCTTTACAGATATGATCAAGCTAAGAAAATATCATGCTGACTTACAGTGGGCCCTGAAATCCAATGGCCAGTGTACTTACAAGGAACTGGATATTTAGAGCTATTAAGATACAAACACAAAGAAAAGAGGTCGTGTGGAAAAAAGAAACAGAGATAGGAGTGATGCCACTATAAGGCAAGGAATGACCAGGATTGTTGGGAGTCATAAGAAGGTGAGAGGTGGCAAGGGAGAACTTTTCCCCAGAGCCTTTGGAGGAAGTGTGGTGCCGCCGACACCTTAATTTTGGATGGTTAACCTGCAGAACTGAGAGAGAACAAATTTCTGTTGTTTTAAGCTCCTCATTTATAGCAATTAGTAATGGCACCATAGAAAACTCATACTCAAGTATCATTCAATCCACTTATTATGTTCACCCATGTATTGGAACACACTTTTTCAATGGGTCTCACATTTCTGCATATCTTGTGAGCAGAGAAACTGATATGATAGCTTTTGATACAGACTATCTTTTCAAGGGTGCCTGAACAGCAAAAAGCTCTGGGAGATAATCTACTTCTGGAAGAAGGTGGACATGTTCACAGACTATCTGCATCCAGGGTCAAGGTTGAGATTAGCTTTCAGCCTCTAAGTGACCAGCATTTCCTAAGCATTAGGTTCCTCTCCTGCAATGCAGCCCACCACATACACAGGGGCCACCTTGTCCTTGTCACCATGCCCTGTGGCAACTGGGGCTTCGAAAACCAGACCAAATGATGATAGTCTGACTACTATTACTGCTGTGAGTACTAAACTGAGGATGTTTATATAACTTATGAGTCTTGTATCTTCTGCCAGCATTCATGAAACTGTAGCAGGCTAATTTGTTAAGCCTGCAAGTAGGGTAAAACCTCAGAGCCTTCATAGTCTTTGACACTGTGTGCCTTACCATCCAAGCACCTGACCCTCTTCCATCCTGTCTCCAAGGACTCATCCCCCTTCCTTGTTTGCTCATCAACATGCTATACAGGCAGTACACGGCCAGGTTTTTATAGTTCATGACCACTAAATGCATAGTTGGGCAGCCAAGACCACCACATGAAAATCAACAAAACTCTAAACCAGCAGCTTCAATAGCCCCTGACACTTCACTAGAAATGTGGAACCTCAGACCCAGTCCAAACGGAACCCAAATCTCCAAGTGACTTAAAGGCACACGGCAGTTTGTAAAGAGCTGAGTCGAGTTAGATGACAGGAAGATGAAGCACACCTGCTTCATGGGACCATGGTAGCTTGGGGAGGGACAGCTGCGTCACCTGGGCTTGTCAGGAAAAGCCACACGTCTCCTGGCGCGTCCATCTCTATGGGAAAGGTAGAAATTGGGGGACTAGGAGATAAGGAGGACATGAAAAAGTAGGAATACATAAACAAAGGCACAGGGAACTGTGAACTTTCCACTTTACAAGTGGGTCCCCTTAGTCTGATCTACCTAAATCAGAAGTAAGCCAAAGATTTCCAACATCTCAAAGTCTCCCAGGGCCCTGGTAGCCTTGGTAGGAGGTGGGGACCTCTGACCAGAGGGCTTCAGACAACAAGAAGAAGTATTTAAGCTTCTGCAATTCAGGGAAGCCTACCTCAGATAGGAAAGATGCTGTGGGTTCTTGATAAAGGGGAAACCCAGTGCTAAAATATTCTCTCTCCCTTTTAACTGATTCTCTAACCTGTTTCACTTTGGCTATTGACCCCAAAAATATTACTTTCTTCTCCCACTTTAAATACAAGTATATCAAGAGTTGGGCTATTCTAACAGCCCATTAGGTCCCCCCGAAGTTTTGGGGAAGGAAGTTATGCAAGGAACAGAAAAGCCTCAGATGTTACAGACAAACTGATAGTCAGCAACATGGAGGTGGGCGTTGACATCTCATGGCTTTCCAGAACTTCTGGCCTCCCAGTGCAGCAGCACCTCTAGGTTAGAAAGCTTGAACCACCCTCCACCCCAGCCTCCATCCACAGCAGCGGGGGCTGACCCTGAGTGTAGCATCAGTTCTGCCAGCTGTGCTACAAAACACAGCAGTGAAGGCAAAGTCCGCTGGAGCAGCTAAAAGGGCTTAGAGCTCCTAGATATTTCAAGACAAATAGAAAGGTTTACTTGTTAGAAAATTAAAATGCAAATGGAAATGTCTGCTTAATGTCCTTTGGAGAACCCTAATGCTATAAATACACTATTTACTCCTAGACATGAGCATAGGTGCATAATTGTGTTAACATGCAGGAGGCAACTCATCCTGCTTGTTAAAGCTCCCCCTACATTTTACAGCTTTACAAATGTCAGGCTGTTAGACCATAACTCTCCGGTGAGGACCTCATTACCTATAAAGCATTCATATCTGCCACATAAAAGATGCAGGTGAGACATAGATTTAGCAATTAACCCATACATCTTTATCTTTCTGACTGGTCTGGCCTATTTTTTTAAACAACAATTATATTTTCCTAGGAACATTTTACAAAGTGTAACTTTTTCCTTTATGTTCAATTTGGGGAATGAAACTGTCAATCAAAATATTAATTTCTTTTGGGAGTAGTGTAGTTGGGGCTACTTCTTTAAAAAATAATGCTGATAGACTCCCAAAAATCTAAGAAATTTCGCAACAGTTTCAGGAGCAGGGAGTCTCCAAGTTCCTTAACTTGGCTCAGAAGAAATTGCAAAGGGAAGGCCCCTCCCTCTTGTACTGTACCCACCCCTGCCACGCGCAGGCCATTGAAAGGTCCAAACCTTGACTCACGGGCCCACCTCTCAGGGAAATTTCCTTAGCTTTACGTCTTTTTTTACTTCTGTGCTCCCTTATCAGAACCTGCTATTACCTTTGCACTGAGAAACAGGTGTACCTTCTGGCATGACAAAGATTCTGTCATTGATTTTAGTTCTACTCAAGCTTCCCTGAACTGTTTTCCAACTAGGCCTGAGATATGGACTTCTGAGTTCATCCCTGCATGGTCCAATTTAGCCAGAATTAGGCTAAGTCAGTGTAACAAGAAGGTCCCGCCAGTCATATCTGGTCAGGTTCCTCACCCTCCACCACCCCCCAATCACAAGGTCTGATCACCCCCGGCTGCTTTCAGCCAGAATCCTGTCAGGTCAGCATAGCTAGAATTTTCCCCAACCCTTGATGTTTCCCCATAGTTATTTCCCATGCACTGACGCCATCCTGCTCCTTGGCTATAAATTCCTACTTGCCCATGCTATGTTCAGAATTGAGCTCAACATGTGTCTCCCACTGCAGAATTCCATCACAATGGTCCCTATTCCTATTGCAATAGGCCCTCCAACTCCATCTCCCTTAAAGTCTTCCTTACCATACTTTTACATATGTCATTGATTTTGTTTTAGTTTAACAGAGTTAACTAATAATCAATACCTTTGGGACTGGGGAGAAGATTAACATTGGTTCAGAATCAGTGGCCATATATGGGCAATTAATCCTTATCATTACTCCCGAAAGTAGCAAATGTCTTCCTTATATTTCAAATACTGAAACTGGAACTCAAAAAAGCTAAGCATCTAGCCCAAGGTTGCCCAGTACTCTATAGCAGTGGTCTCCAACCTTTTTGGCACCAAGGATGGGTTTGGTGGAAGACAATTTTTCCATGGGCAGGGGGTCAGGTGGGATGGTATGGTTTGGGGATGATTCAAACACATTACATTTGAGCTCACCTCCTGCTGTGTGGCCCAGTTCCTAGCAGGCCCAGACCGATATTGGTCCGAGGTCCAGAGATTGAGGACCCCTGCCTTATAGGACTTTAAACCTCAAGCTCACAGTAGGATGCATGTTCACCGCCCCCCGCCCTTCAAAAGGAGGCTCAGTGTCTCTTCTTAGCTCATGCAGTGAATGAGAGCCCTTTGTGTGGCAGCCTGGGAACTACTTCATGATGACTTTCTCCTCAAGAACAAAACATTAATTTCCCCCCAAAAAATAATAATAAAGAAAAAAGAAAGAAATTAATGACCCTGATACATAAAATATTTCCCTCCTCATGAAGAGGACTTGCTGGCTCCCCAATAATGAGACAAAGAATAACAATCAGATTCCCATTTGCTTCCTATGCTGGGGTGATGGAGAAAGGGGGCTGTTCATATGGGGGTACCATATGAACATGTAACTCTTGATCTGATTTACATTTCTAAGAGACATCAGCTAAGCAAGGTGCAGTTCTCAGCCTGAATGTGAACAGGTTAGTTCCCAAGGGGACAGTTACAAGAACCTTACAAAACAACCCCAGGAAATTAGAAGGAAAGTGCTATTTTTATGACAGCACTCAAGTTCCTGGGGTAAAATCTATAATGTCTTACATCTATTAAGGCAATTTATTGCCAGTCTGCCTACTTACCCAGGTTTTTTAGATTTTTGAAGGATAACTTTAAGTCACAAAAATGTTTTATCTGAAGCAAAAACTCTTTTTCCTCTAAGAGTATAGTTAGGTAAGTCAATTATGTGAACTTGAACTGTACTGAAAATAACCCTACTGAATTATACAAATTCTTTTTAAAAATTACTAAACATTTATTCTTAGCCAGATAGTAGACAAAGCGATTGTGACAGGTGTTCCATGTGCTGAAATGAAATAATAATGCCTTTGAGTTGGTACAGCATGTTCAAAGAAGTATTAATAATAGCAATGATTAGCTATTATTAGCTAGTCACAACAATAATAGCAATAATAATAGCACTGATTGAGTCCTAAGCATCTTTTAAAAGGTTACTTAATTTAATTGTCACAACTACCTTGAATATTTACTATCATTAGCTCAATCTTGAAATTGATGGAGTCAGCCAGGTGGCTCCTCAAAGGGCAACCCCAAATCTTGAACCAAGTCTATTTCATTTCCAATCCCATCCTCTTTCCTGACCAAATACAATCCTCTCATTTATGAGACTCTGCTCGATTTGCTTCACAGAACAAGCTAGTAAGAGCCACATGAAAACAAATCACTGTCCCCATCTAACACATAAGAAAGCTAAGCATAAAATGATTGCTCTACCCTGTGTGGCTGAGAGACACTGTTAGTTACTAAGAGAATAGAGACAAACCCATAGGATGCCTGGCTCCAAGTCTGAGCTATTTTCTCCGGAACATGCCAGCAACATAAAATGCTCCTCAGGTTAGGCTGTGTTCCTTGAGTTCACTCTGCAAGCTGCTTCCAGTAAAACTCAGGCCAGGAACATTATGAGTACACGATTCAACACACTGAACACATACAGCTTTGAGTTACGAGATCGAAAGAGGGGATCAGACAAGAGCACATCTAATAGCCCACCTAGCAGGCCATGGGCAGTGGTGATGGTATGCTGGTAAACTGGCTCTCCAGAAAGAAGACCTGATGTGTATGGTTTGCCAATTCCCATTGTCTAAATACACCCAAATAGCCAACTTCAAACTACCTACATCGCCGGGAAAGAGGTAAGCACAATCAGCTTCATGAGCCTGTGGAAGCCGGCTCCAGCACATCACTGCCAAGGCCATCAGGAGTCATCAGCAATTCCGAATCCTTCCCTTGGAAAAAGCACCTCCTCTGTCAGCCACAGCCATCATCTCTACAAATGCAAAAGTTCTGGGGAGAATGCAGGGCAGAGAGACACCTTTTTGAGTTTCTACTACATTAGACTTGAGGCCAGTGCTCTCCATGTAGCTGGTTTCTGACAAATGGAGAAAGGGGTGCTAGAAAAGCAGCCCAAATAATAACGGCAAGAGACATAGGACAGGTATGTTTTGTAGGTTTGTAAATAAAAATTGGACTAAAATTTAAAAAGAAAAAAAAAAGGAGACCCTAGGCATAGTGGCAAAGACAGACAGGCTTAAAAATGGAAGAAGAGATCCACAAAGTAGAGAGAAATGTATAATCCCAAGCAACCAGGACAAGATTTCGGCCTGAGCATCACAGCTTCACCGGAGTTGCCTGTCAGGTTAGCAGGACATGCCAGGGAATAGAGCCAGAAGTCCTGGGAATTTGTCCAGTTATCTGGCAAGTCAGCCAGGTAGTCAGACGGATTATATTTCCCAAGCCGCCGCCCTCCTTACAGGCGTGGACATGGGACACCCGCATCGTCCCAGAAGGTCCAGAACATTCCCACAAAGCAGCTGGAGACATTTTGTCACCGCAGTTTCTTTCTCATATCCTACCCCCTGTCTGGTCCTGTGCATTCATTCCCTCTCTGTGCATCCCCATGCCACAGTCAGCCCCGTGGAGCACGGCGTACGTGCAGACCGGCTGCCTTATCCTCTGAACTCTACCGCGCTCAGTCATCTGGGTATAAGGCCAAGGTCTAGGGCACCACGCTGCCTCTTGAGCAGTCTCTTGACTGGTTTGATGGGAACGCTGACTAAGAAAGGGAAACGGTTTGAAGAGACAGCATGGAGAAAAAGGAGAGGCAAGAGCAGAGAATAAACAACTCAATTTGCTTTCCTCCCCATACGCCTGACACGCAGGCGCCCCCACCTCTCCAGAGAGACACCCAGTCTTATTCATTTGTCAGCTCTCCTTCCCGGAGAGCCTGGGCCTTTGAAAACTCTTTCCTTCCAAAAGTCAGTACTTCCGAAGAAGGAGGGCCCGATGCCCTCACCTCCAGAGCAGATGGTCGCTAATTGCCACAAGTAAACAAACATAGACTGAGACAGATATATCTTGTAGCTCTGAATATCATTAATTTTCAGGAACACCAGGGGCACCCGCTCCCGATCAGAGGCAAGCGTGAGGCTCGGAGCGGAGCCGAAGCTGCCGGACCAGACTGGCCACGCAGGGGGTGCGGGGGGGGGGGGGGGGGGGGGGGGGGGGGGGGCGGACGCCACCAAACCTGCCAGCCCCAGACCCCGGAAGAAGGAATTCGGGAAGCCACTTAACCTCGTTGCCTTTGTTTTCTCATCTGTGAAACAGTCGGTAATAAAACCCTCTGCTTCCTCATGGGGTTTGATGTGAGTGAACTAATTAATGATTGTATAAAGCCTAATATAATGCAACATGTAATTGAAAAGTTTAATCATCGAGGTAATAGTCCAATAATAGTAGGTTGCAAAGTGCTGATAAACAACACTTTTAAAATGCAGATATTACCATTTTGGTATTTTCCCTCCTATCTGTGTTTTTGAATTAGCAGCATATATAATTTCAGTTTGAGTTCCAGTTTTATAATATTGTTTAATTCCGTGAATCTACTTCCTCTGCTGGTTTAACTGTGATATTTCAACCAAGCAGAGAATGCTATAGATTCCAGGAATAACTAGGAATTCTAATTGAAAGTTGTTATGCCCGTGAGTCCTAACAAACTAGGTGGTCAAGGACCTGCTCAACCTTTACAGAGTTGGAGAACTCACTACTTTCATTTCCATTCCCTTAATTAGATAAAAGGAGGTCTGTCTAGTCATTGTTTCTTAGTCCTCTACATCCTTGTGTTACAGTGAGTTCATATTTTGTTCTCCCCTATACTTAAGCCTGTGAACAAGTTGTTCCCTCCTCCTGGAATGCCTTCTACCCTCCCTCAATGCAGTGCTTCTTTCTGGAAAACTCCTCCTCTTTATTTGAAAGGTGAATTCAGCCTCACTCTGTGATGCTTTCCCTGACACCTCCAAGACACCCTAATATCCTCTCACCTCTTTAGTTCCTCTGGCACTTATCAGGGCCTGTACTATTGGAACTATCACATATGTTGTTGTGGTTTCTTGACTTTTGGTTCCCTGTGTTGAATTTTGGACACTAAGCAGCTTAGGAACAGAAACTGTCTCGTAATCTGTGGATCTCCCTTTCCCAGGACAGCAAACGTCACAATGCAGGTGTTCGGAAAATATTTCTGTAGCGACTAATAAAGCCCAGCTTCCTATAAATGGACTGTTGAATTAATTATAGCTTTTGTCACTATATATATATTTTTTATTTAGTAACTATTTTTTTCATGTGTGAGCCTGCCAAAAAACAAAATGAATTTAAGGAGTTCTCTCAATTGGTACACTTGAGAACTGCATCATGCTCAAACCCATACGCCTGACAGAAAAGTCTTCCGTGTGCAACCCGAGTGCCCGTCAACAGAAAGCAGATAAGGAAGCTCTGGTGTATACATGCAATGGAATATTCCTTGGCCACAAAAAGAATAAAACCCCAAAAAGAATAAAATCTTATCATTTGCAATAGCATGGATGGACCTAGAGGGTATTATGCTAAGTGAAAAAAGTCAGAGAAAGACAAATACCAAATGATTTCACTTGCATGCAGAACCTAAGGAACAAACTAAAACAAAATTGAAACAGATTCATAGATGCAGAGAACAAACAGATGGTTGCCGGGGGGCGGGGCTGTTGGGGGAACTAGGTTAAAAAAAGGTGAAGGGATTAAGAAATACCAATTGGTAGTTACAAAATAGCCAAGAGGATATAAAGCGGATCATAGGGAATCTAGCCAATAATACTGTAATAACGATGCACGCTGCCAATTGGGTACTGCAAACATCCAGGGGAGCACTCTGTAACCTTTGTGAATGTGTAACCTCTATGCTGTATGCCTGAAACTAATATAAAAGTAACATTGCCTGTAAACTGTAATTGATAATTTTTTTTTAAAAAAGGAAAGTCTCCAATGATTTGATGGCTGCCTACCTTCCTAACCTCAAAACCAATCACTTCAAAAACAAAAAATACCTACTGGAATCACACCAGACTTCCTGCAGCTTCCTGAATCATCCCTCCTGTGCGGGGCTGGGCCTGTGAACCCGCCATGCCCTGGAGTGGCCTTTGCACCTGCTTGATGAAGACATGCTCACCCCTCACTTCAGTCTGCATCTCTTCTGTGTGTCACCCTTGCCACCTTGTGCCCCAGCTCACAGATGGGTGCTTTTCCTCTGTGTTCGTCCCCTGGACCTTCACGCACCACTCCCTCACTCGCCTCACTACCATAGTGCAAATTTACCTCTTCTTCTTCAAGCTGAGAGCTCTTTGCAGACAATGACAGTGTTTGATTCTTCCTTGCTACAGCAGATATTATCCCAAAGTCTGATACATAGTTAATGCTCAATTAATAGGCATTGAATGAGTGAACTGCTGATAGCTCTGCCTATCATTCAGGTTGATTGGAAGAAGGTGAAAATTACATAGTCCTAATACCCTACCCTTTAACTACAAAGTATGGTGTTTTCTGTTTGTCCTCATTCATTATCAGATACACTTGAATAGACATGGAATGCATTTTCACTAAGTTCCCCCTACGTCACTTTCCTAGGATGAAATGTGTCTGCGTACCACCTTTCCTCTTCCCATCATGCCCGGACACCCCACTGTGCAGCCTCATGTTCCTCTGCCACTCTGCCCAAGTTTTGAAATCATTTTCCAGACTACTTTGAAAAGAGTTATTTCTAGCCTGCACAACTCCAGCCAGTGAGAGGAAATTTCCTAACCACACACGAAAATCATCTATCTCGTTTGTCACTTGGAGCATTTGGAGGAGAGTAACAGTGACGGTGAGCATTCAACAGTGAACCAAGTACATGCTGAAGTTTTAGAATCCTAGAGATTGAGAAGAGATTTATGGCGGGATAAAATGTTAAAAAATCTATATTTCAGTACACTTCTCCAATCTGTGCAGTTTAAAAGAAAATTATTTTTGCATCAGAACTGATAGACTAATACATGTTTCCATTACTTTTACTAAAGCATTGCATTGTGTAGCTCAGAAGTAATTGCTAATTAAAACTAAATGTAAACATTGGTGATATAATCTTGTTCTAGAATTTTTATATAGAAAATGGGAAACTGAAAGCTTTCTTTTACAGTGTGTGAAGAAAAATGTGACATCCTTATTTTCAAGGAAGACCCTTGCTCAAGGATAAATATAATTTACTGTTTTTTGCATTTTCCCCCTACCAATCCCCCCCAACCCCAGCCATCCCCACCTCCCTCCCCTGATTCCAACCCCCCACCCCTTGGTTTTGTCCATGTGTCCTTTATAGTTGTTCCTGAAATCCCTTCCCCCCTTATCCCCTCACTCCTCCCCTTTGGTTACTAAAATATATACATATTTCTTCTTTAATCAAGTAAATCCAACATAATCATTATAATCATCATCAATTAGCATTTACAGAGTCCCATTTATAAATAGTTCACTGGACTGGATGGTATTCCTCTTGCAGGAAGCTGACAGAATGGGATAAGGCAGTAGAGCAGCATTTCTTGAATAAATATCCAAGATGCTGTCAACATCACCCAGAGACTGTGAGCCATACCTCCTCACGGAATGATAGGGTCAAGCTCATTTGATGCCATGTAAAATAGAAAAATTCTATGTTTGTCACTGAGAGAAAAGTTATCAGTAACAGATAAACACCTCAGAAGCTAATGCAATAGGGTCAAGTCATAAAGTTCTTCTCTTGCCTTGCAGCATTCTTCACGTCTGTGTTCAATAGTCTACAGAGTCTGCCTTTTCTAGACAACACCGACTCCTCCCTGAAAGTAACGGTGTCTATGCTGGGTCCACTGAGACACATCTCGATGTGGCCCACAATGGCTCGGCTGGTTGTGCTGTTGGGCTATTTCAGTGGCTGATCTTTTTCGGAGAGAACGTCCATAATCACATCACAGTAACTTTACCCCAAGGGCTTCCTATCTTGCTTCTGGATCAAGGAAATTTCTACAGCTGGACCACAGGGCTTTGTCGAGAACAGAATCACTGCTAGAGTTATTTTCCTTGGTTTCTAGAATTTAAGAAGAAAGCCACTTTTGAACAAGGTTTAGGAGCAAAACTGTGAAGTTAAAACTGTCCCTTTCTGGGAGCCCTGATTTGCTTTTTCCACACTGTCCTCCTGCTGGGCTCTTTGGTCCTTTCTGCCCTTCTTTCTCCCCCTTACCTCACAACAATGCTCCCAGCAGAGATTCTCAGACCATCCACCCGTGACTCCCAGGGAATTTAAGGCACAGGTACACTTTAAAAGTGTAACTGCTCTGTAGAAATGTCTAAGCCCTGTCTGAAACATCATCACAACTTGCTTAGATAGTCACTGAAAATATTTCCAATAGCAGTGAGTGAATAGGAACAAAATTTTTTTGAAGCAGAAAACTCTTTCCTTTTGCAAGTAAAATTAGGTTTCTGGCTTTCCCACCTAAGCATAAGTGAGTGCTGCTTAGATAAAGTGGCGATTTTTTTATCACTACTAGTCACTTCAGGTCACTTACTCATGTTGCTCCCCATCCTCGCCCTCACGTAGAAATCTGTCACACCTGTTGCAGAGACAAGATAACCTATGCTCTTCACTTCTTGGTGGGTATAGATATCCTGTAACTCTAATCCCTCCAAATAAGGGTCTTCTGAACACTGCTCATCAGACTGAAATGCAAGTTGGCTGAAATGCCTCAGATGCCTTCTATTCCAGATATATTTTTTTACTATGCACAGAGGATATAAATAAATGTCCAACTTTTATCTTGACACAGTCGATTCTCAGTTAATCACAATGAATAGTTTAATATAAAGTTCTGTATATAGTTCTGACTTCTCACAAAATATGAAAAAAGAAATATGAGTCAAATTTAGCAAGCACCTCAGTGTTCATTTTTTGAAATTAGTAGTGGTTTCTATAATAAGACTTTAAACAACTGAAGTGTATATAGTTATGCAACATATTTAATTATGTGCTTCTTGAAACAGGCTATGGATATTGGCCCCTATGGTGACATTCTTATGAATGGTATGTATGTATTTTAGATATTTGAAGTTTCAGTGGAATAAATGTGTGGCTGCCCTAGCTGAGCACTTATATGAAGACTATTGATTTGAATTATGAATTCAGTAACTTAAAATTATAGAGTATTAGCACTGGAATGAAAGGGGACCATAGAGATATTGCTGGTATATGAGACCTGTAGGAAACACTTTGAATGAATTCAAAGGGATCCCCAATCAGTCCTACAGGCACTCAGGATAAGAGAACAAAGATTCTCACATCTGTTCTTTGACGCAACACTTAATTTCCTGGGGGTAACATTTGCTACTAGTCAATGGCACCAAAACTTTAATGTGCAATCCCTTATGTATAAACTCATTATCATGCCTTATACAAAATGATAATCTGAGCAGCAGACTCCAGGAATTATGCTTATACCATTGCCTCCTTTCTCTCACTGCCACTCGTTCATCAACAAGCATTTACTGAGAATCTAATATGTGCCAGTCATTATTCTGGGTGCTGCAGATTATAGCCAAGAACCGTTGTAGCCCAGGCCTCTGCTTGCAGAACTAGCATTTTATCAAGTGAGTTTGACTATACGTAAGCAAATGAATGAATTAATG
The DNA here is from genome assembly GCA_004024845.1 of Tonatia bakeri. Lineage (NCBI taxonomy): Eukaryota > Metazoa > Chordata > Mammalia > Chiroptera > Phyllostomidae > Tonatia > Tonatia bakeri. Next base: position 27,432 of record PVIA01003201.1, on the reverse strand, counting down.
AATAAATGTGTGTTGCTCAAAATACTTTGAAACAATATAAAGTTCTACAAAGAGAATGAGGAAATTTCATGCAATAGAAAGTTCTCAAGGCATTTGTAGAGAGATTTCTGAGAGCACGAAAGGCAACAAAGAGCAGCTCTGCAACACCAGGGAATCAGAACATGACAGGCAGAGAGGTCAACAGGTGCAGTGAACCTAAGAAAAATGGGTGTGGGGAACAGGAAGAGCCCTGGCTCTTGTGACTCAATCAATTCTCTTCTTCCTAGGGTTTCTCTCGCCTCTTCCCACTGCACTCCATCTGCCCAGACACGCTCACATAGGCTTTGGTGCTTTCTCCTCATTTTTCTGGTCTCTCTGTTTCATATTTCCTTGTTTGTTATTGCTACTCAAAATGTCTCCATATGTTGGAGTTCTAACTGGGCCCCCCTGTCCTAAGCAAAGACTCTGCCTGTGGAGTAGTCTAAAGTCAGCCTCAGATTCTGTTACTTCCATCATCCGGTTCTGACTTCTAGCATTTCCATCCTTTTGTCCATGATGACACACAGGCCATGCGTTTTGCAACCCAAATGTGTTTATTCTGACCATTCTCACTCCCCTTACAGGTTGCATTGTTCATTTTGTCCATATATTCAAACTATAAGACATAAACTCAAGACACAAAGATCTGAGACCAACAGAGCCTAATTCCTCATTCTTCTGTTTATTATAGCCCAAAGTTTCTCATTTCTCTTTCAGGCTATGATAGTTTGTGTCAGTGTAATCCACTTGTTCATTAATCAAGTTCCACTTCATAACACGTTTTCTCTCATTATAAAGAAAAAATTACATGTTTTATCCTTGTTTGCCTGTCTGCATGCTCATTTTTGGTCTCTCAATTAATTGCAAGTACTTTAAGAACAAAACTGTGTTTCATGTTTCTTCCTTTTTCCTAGATAGCCCAGCAAAGTACCTGGCACACAGTAGGTGCTCAATGACTGCTATGATTTGAACTAACCTGCATACAGTTCTGCCTGACTTCATATGCAAACGTATGTTTTTGAATGGTAGGAATCCACTTATTCAAGACTTACATAAAACAAATGAATTATTACAGCACATCCTTTAGTGAAAGGGAAACGTCTTTCCAACTCATGCCCCAAGCACCTTCCCAGCAATATTTGTTAAATGTACATTTATTCTCAGCTCTACTGACTCAGAGCAAGGAACCCTCAGGAAGCAACACTACACAGGAAAATTAATGATTTTGTGAGTGATGAATGGAATGACAAAGAAGTAGACTAGAGACCCCAAGGACAGCTGTCTCCCCAGCATGGAATAGGAACAGCAAAGAAACAAATCCATTTAAATAAATGTCACATCTCATATAAAATTCTAAAACATCCAGAACCACCAATGCTGAGAATTACTGGCTGATATTAGTTTTGCTAATAGTATATTTTTCCAAGAAGAAAATTGTATGAAATAGAGGTATAATACTTGGAATCTTGGATTTTGAATTTGGAGATAATTCAGCGTAACCATGGAGAATTATGTGTAGAGATGATCTTAGAGTGGAGATAGTGTCCCCCCACCCCACCCATCACCACCAGCCACTGGGGAGAAAGGCTGTTTCTAGTACCTGGTGATAGTTACAAGGACTGATTTCCATTGTCAGCCTCTTTCTGTGACCAGAATTTTCTCAGGAGCCACTTCACTTCAGGTCATAAGTAACTCCTGAAAGACCTGAAGCCTCTTGACCCACCGCCTCCTTGAGTCCTGGAAGAACAAGTTACTGGGGAAACCAGAAGGCCTTATAAACCTACCACTGTACACTCACAGTATCCTGCTCATTCCCTGCCTCTCTGTTAACTCCACAACGCTCATGGCTCCCTCTTTCCAGGACATAAATCCCCACCACTTCCCAACCATAAGCATTTCCTCTGAGGTCCTTAGATCCTCTCTTTGTTGTAAACCCCACTGCCCTCAACTCTTCAGGAATCTCTCTGCCACTCCCAGGCTTTGATACAGACATTGCAGTGCCTGGGGGATACTCTTGTAATAAATACAACTCAGATAGAAATTTTTCTTTCTTCCTCATCATCTCTGCCTAAGATGAACTCTCTAGTGCTCCTTTCAGAACATTTTTGCTTAGCCCTGGAAAGACAGGGAGGGATGCAGAGAAGGAAGAAAGGTCTTTCTTGTGGCTATTTCCACCTAATCATCATTGATGTCTATCATTGATGTCTATTATGCTGCTGACTTTTCACCCTTATTCTCTGAAGCCGTTAACTCTGGGCTCACCACCCTGTGGCCCACCTCAAATCCTGCCTTCTCCTGGGATGTCCTCAGTACCCTTAGTTTCAGGCTAACTCATAGCCAGTATCCCCTGCATTCTTATCACCAAAGCCCCCAGCTCTATTTCTTCCATGCACTCATATGCCCTTACCCTGTATTTGTCACTGCTCATTGCTATTCCACCTCTCAAACATTTGATTTAAAATTCAGCTCTCAATCACCCAATAATAGGGAAAATGGTTAAATATGTTATGGTAATGGTATAATACAGAATACCATGAAATTGTTTAAATAAATGAGGTAGCTATAAATGTACTGATATGGAAGTCCACTAAGACATATTGTTCATTGAACAAAGTCAATCAGAAAATTAGAATCCATTCCTGGAAAAATAAATTATGTGCAGCCATGTGTATATATTGTAAAAAGCAAGTTTCAAAAGGATAAACATCAAAGTGCTGAGAGTAATTACTCTGGGAAAATGGTTGATAATGGGGAAGATGAGGAGACGCTTCACTATTTTGCCCTCTGTAGTTCTATATCCCCTGAATTACTTTCAACAAGAATGTATTCATACATTACTTATGTAAGTTTTAAATGTGTAAACATAAAAAAGTTCCACCTGACCACAACTTTTACCTTCCCATTACTAAACAGTTCCTTTTCTTGTCTCTGTTGTGACATCATTGAGAATTTATGGCATTTGACCTCCACTATTTCCATCAATTTCCTCCTGTCTGTCTGTCTCTGACTTTCCATCCTACTCTCCATTTTCTGACCAACCCAACCATCTTACAATACTTTGCTGTTCTTCTCCATTTTTCTTCTATCACATCTACCCAATATTATTCCAGCTTAGGATAGATTCAACTGTCCCCTTTCTCCTAGTCAACATCTAGGTGATGGCGCCCACACTCTTCTCATTTTCTTCCTATTTAGTTGCCTCCACTGTCTTTCCTATAGGTTATTTTACTCTGCCTCCAATACTGAAGTATCTCAGAGTTTTTTCCTGATGACTTCTTTTTCTATACATATATTCCCTTCATGCACAATAGATAGGCCTCACGTACTTTTGTGACTTTAGAAAACCACCTAAACCTTAGTAATAATCTCAAGTGTTTACTTCATCCTGTGCCTCTCTACCAAATTCCAGACTCATGTACGCAGACTCAATCCTTCAGTCTCAGTATGCCCCAAACCACACCCTTCTCTCCTCTCCCCAAATCTGTTCCTCTTCCAATACTTGTTATCCCTCAACGATGGCCACATCCTCCTCTGGCTGCTCAAGCCACCAGATTCTCAGACTTGAATTACACTTCTTTGTTTCAGATCTGAATTCCCCTTCATCTTTGTTCTTCACATTAATTCATTCCCCTATTCCACTGACAGTGTCCCCTAAATAACACTCAGGATGTTTAGTTCAGTTCATGATCCTCTCCTGCCTGGATTATTACAACAGCCTCTGTTCTAGTCTCTCTCCAGTTTTTCCCTCTGGTCCATTTCTCACACAGCCTGAGTGATCTTTCTGAGACTCAGATCTGATCCTGTCACTTCTCTGACAAAAATGACTTATTGATTACCCTGACAAAGAAAGTTCAAAGTCCTTTATGGAGCTAACGATGCTCTTTACAATGGTTAATCCTTTGGTTCATCTCATTTTACTTATCTTTTGCCTTCTATGCACCACCCATAAGGAGCTTCCTTGAGGTGCTGTGCTTTCATTCTTACCAATATGTCTGGATCAGCTCTGAACCTCTGCCTGCACCGCTTTCCCACCACTCCGCACTCAGCAATCCCACTCACCTCGTAGTCTCAAATCAGTGGTCACTTCTTCCTGTGGGTCCCAGAGGGCCTTACATATTCTTTCAGTGTTGTCTATGTCTATAAACACTCTATATTTCATAACTATGTTTTAACTGATTTTTTGTTTGTTTGCTTCCTTCACTGGACTCCAAGCAAGTTCCTTGGAGGAACACAGGATACTTTATCCTAATGTACAGGGTCTAGGGCATGGCAGGATTAAGGCATCACCCAAATGCCAATGACTATGAATCTATTAGTCTAACTGAAGTCTTTATCTTAACCTTCAGACCCAAGCTGTATACCATCTACTGATTCTTCTTACTTAAGTATCCCATACGCTGAGTTCAACACATCTACTTACTATCCACACTTATTATGGCCCAATCCTCCCCAGAAAAACCTGTACAGCTTCTTGGGTTCCCCTTCTTGCTGACCTACTCCAGCAACCACCACACATCAGCTTCCTTGTCAGTCCCCCAGCTTCCATCTCAGGTGCCTCCAATCCATTCATCATTCAGTCACCAAGTGACTTTCTTGAAGTCAAATCAAATCATGCCACTCCCCTGCTTAAAACTGTGTGCTCAATAAATATTTGAAGCGTTAAAAAATAAACATTGAATGGATCACTGAAGACACAGTTATAATAAATTAGGGAGAACTCAGGGACTGAAACCAGGAATTAATTATCACAGGACTACTTTTGTTATTTGTAGTTGTGCAATAGTTAACTTATAAAGTTGCCAGATAAAACACTGTACAGTTCATATTTATCCTTTAAAAAGTGCCATTTGTCTGGCATTTGTATTTCCCTGGGCCTCCCGTATTAATATCTGCTAACTCAGCAACCTGAGACCCTGGGTACAAAGTATACCTGAGTTTCAGCCTCACTACTAATAACATAGCAAAATTATAGCCATATCATCTTTCTGTTGTAAGGATTAAATGAGATAATCTGTGGAATTCTTTATAAATATGAATGCATTTGAAGATTCTAACTGCTATCCCCCACTCTCAAATATTCCACAGGAACCGGCAGAACTGAGACAAACCCCAGGTCTCTTGGCACACTCATCTCAGTGGTCTTCTGAATTCATAAACAGTCCATTCCTCCAACACTAACCAACTCAACCAAATAAAGGGGTTGAGGAAATGAAGTCATTTTGCCACTGATTCAGTTATTTACTTTTAAGAAAATATTTGTATTGTATATGTGTGTATCAATAAAATATAATAATGTTTTACTTGTCAAATTTTATATAATTAGCACAGGTCATATATCATTCAGCAAAATTTTAATCAAAATTATTTTTAATTCATGTATGTTTTTACATCGGAATAATTCATTTTAGTATTAGTATAATATGCAATTTTTAATGTCTTAATTTTGTTGATTCTATTTTTTCGTCTCTAAGCTTTACGGTTAGTTAATTTTCATGTCTGCCTGTTTAAATATTCTTGTGTCAACCCTGTTATGTAGTTTCTATTCTTTGTGAAGTTATTTCTTTACTTATTATATTAAATACTCAGAACCATTTCTATAGCAATGTGAAATTTACAACAATAATAATATAAGAAAACTGGCCTTTGGAGGAATTAAGTAATTTGCAAAATTTTCATCACTGTCCAGTGATAACTGCTGATTCAAAAGAATTGCCACTTTGTTCACTACACCTTACCAACTCTATATGAAAACAATTCACAGGGTGGGGAAAAAGCAGGTTTATAGTCATGAGTATGCAAAACAGAGTTTATTCTTGTATTATTATTTATTAATTGTATTATTTTCCATATGAACAACTGTGAAGCTACTTGGCTCTCTCTCTATATTTTCTCAGGTTTCACTGCAACTTTGTCAAACCTATCATTGAGGAAATTCAGGGCAACCTCCTTTACTAAATTCATAAAAAAATTTCTCCTAGCTACTAGTAATAAATCTAAAAGCAATATTCAGGATAGAGTCACTTTTTAAGATAATGATGGATGTCCTTTAGAACCATGATCCTTCCGGTTCTCATGGGGCAGAGCTCTTATCCTGATGTGTCTCAATAGGCCATTCCTCTTAGTTCTCTGGATGTGTTTAGATACACAGTTATCAATGGCAGACAACTAATGTAACAGGTCAAGAGATAAGAGCAGGTATTCATCACGTAATAGTGCCTTCTGCAGGAGTGAGCAGACAGCTGACTAGGGCAACATTGTCAGAAAACCAATTAGCAGTCACCTTCCAGTGGGAATGTTCACACTAGGGTGTGAGAGATTTCCCTCCACTCTGCTAATCAATTTCCCTATATTTAATAATTTTAAATAGACACCAAATAAAGTACATCTTCTATTTAAAAAGCAATGTGTCACGAATGTGGGGGGACAGACCCTACCTAAACCTTTCTCTTAAAATAGGCAATGTGGTAGAGAGTATTCACTAGAATGTCAAGAGTCTTGATCTTTACCCTAGTTGTTGCCATTTCCTGTGTAATTTTGAGACCACTGCTACTGAAATCTATTTTCCCATCTGTAAAATGGGAGGTTTGCATGGACTTAAATACATCTTCAAAACTGTCTTTATATTTAGTATTCATATTTACTGTCCCACAGTATTTCCTATTACTTATTCTACATATATGCTGAGGATTAGTTTAGGCTTTCTTTAGTCACGTCAGCCAAATGACTCACCAACCAAACTCATCAGTCAAGGCTGGCATCTTGACCTGCTTTGCTATGATGAAAGTCAATTTATTCAGGTGCACAGGAATCTAAATAATATTAAAAAATAATGTAGGACAAAAAAATAATAATGTAGGATGAACATAAAAGAAAGATTCATTAACCTCCTCAAAGGTCTTTTTATACCCCAAGTAGATACATTTTCACTTATACTGGGCACTGAGCACCAGTCAGTTTTGAGTCTCATTTTAGATAGTAACCAGACACATTTGTTCATCAGCACATTGTGCACTAATATTGTGGAATGGAAGCCTTGCTGTGTGAACTGCTGGTCTCTGTTATAAGAGCATCTCCCACAGAAGTTACTAACTTGTGCTTACAAAGCCACTGTCAATCATTAGGAGAGAATTGTGAGAGGGAGACTAGAAAACTGGATATGGCTAAAGACTTTTTTAATGCAGGGAAGTCAATATTTGCTGAGCATCAGATTATTTATATATTTTATCTCACTAAAATATTATAAGGCCCTGGAAAGAATGGATTTACAGAGGAAATGGAAGTTTAAGGGAGGCAAATTACCTGAGCGTATATAAGATACAAAATTCAAGATCAGATCTTTCTAAATTGCAGTTACATGTCCTTTTACAAATTGCCAATGGTAAAAGAGTAAAATGTGGTGAATAAAAAATGAAAAGGTAGCCCTGACCAGTGTGGCTGGGTTGGTTGGACATCATCTGTCAAAGCTAAAGGTCACCAATATGATTCTTGTTCAGAGCACATGCCCGGGTTGTGGGTTGAGACCCCAGTTGGGGTGTGCATGAGTGGCAACCAAATGATGTTTCTCTCATGCACTGATATTTCTCTCCCTGCCTTTCTTCTTTGCTTCTCCTCTCTCTAAATAAAATCTTTAAAACATGAAAAGGTAAATTTTATTGAATTCAATATCAATCTCTGTCAAAATTTCAAGAAATGTGAAATGTAATTTTTATATGTCTATTAAAATGTTCAAACCATCATAGTGGCTTATTATATCTTGATTTCTGGAAAGCCAGCCCCTCATGACTTCTGTGTGGACAAGAGGAAGATATCTACACTTGATAGCATAACTAGATAGAAAATATCTAGATAAACACCTGTATGCCCCAAAATGTTAATTAATGGGCGTATAGTACAGTAGTTTGGAAGACCTCATTCAATGAGTTCACTCACACACACACACACACACACACACACACACACACACACACAGCAAAACTTACAGTGAGAGTGTTATCATCTAGATGGTCAGGCTGTAGAGTGCCCAACCCTCAGCTGCCTAACACTGAGGGTGTTTTAGGACATAGTATCTTCAGTTCTAAAACCAGGAAAATCTCAGGCAAACTAGGACAAGTTGCCATCTTATCAAGATGGTAAATACACCTCCTGCTTATATATGTCCAGGTATTTTGGCTCTTTTACCAGGGAAATAACCCTGAGTCCAAGGCTAAAATATAATGGGAAGGTATGTGATTTAATGATAACAGGCTTCACTACTTCAAATATATCCAAAGAAACCTAAAACACTAATTTGGAAGAATATATGTACTCCTAAGTTCACTGCAGCATTATTTACAACGGCCAAGTTCTGGAAGCAACCCAAGTGACCATTGGTAGATGAGTGGATAAAAAAGCTGTGGCACATTTCACAATGGAATACTAGTTGGCTATAAAAAAGAAGGAAATCTTACCCTCTGTGACAGCACAGATGGACCTGGAGAGTACTATGCTAAGTGAAACAAGCCAGTCAGAGAAAGAAAAATACCAAATGATTTCAATGAAGAGAATAAACTAACAAAGAAAATAGAAAGAGATGCATCAATGGAGAACAGATTGACAGCTGTCAGAGGGGAGGAGGGGAGGGCTGGGTGAAAAGGTGAAAAGATTAAGGAAAAAACACTCATAGGCACAAACAACAGAATGATTATCAAAGGGAAATGGAGGTGGGGGTAGGTAGGAAAGGGTTTTAGGGGATAAATGATGATGGAAGGAGATGGCTTGAAGTAGTGAACATACAATACACTATGCAGATGAATTATAAAACTGTGTCCTTAAAACCTACATAATTTTATTAACCAATGTCAACCCAATAAACTCAATAAATTATAAAGAACAATAATATGCAGCCTTTGCCTTGACTACATTACCTGTGGCTGACATGTAATCAATCTTAAACCCTCAAATCTCTCCCTAGATGTTTCCTTACCTGCTTATGGTGTTGACACCAGCCACGAAGCCACCATGCCCACACTATGCCCCCTTCTCTAAGCTGCCTGAGGTCCAACATGAATAGGCCTTTTCTTTCCCCCTGCACTGCCTAGCAACTAGAAGAACAGCAATACGATTTGCCTGAGCTTACCACTGAGCTGATGGCCATTGAGAGGGATCAGCTCCATTCCTCAACAAACTACAAAATAAAAACTGGCTGAGGTCTGGAAAGGTCAAAGCCCAAATCTACAGATTTTCTCACCAGCCAAGCATAAACCTTGGGTTCTTTTTTGGCCGCTGACTAGGAGACAGAGGCATCAATAACGGACGGAAACATATGACAGAGCATTTCAGGCGGTGTGAGCAGACAGACAGGGGCTAGAACTGTACAGTGATGTACACATTCAATATTCCTGCCAAAATCATCGACTTGTGGTTAAAAGAAATAAATCACTTTTGTTCAAATGGAAGTTGGTTGCATATTTTTTTTCTTTTTTGACAAATTCATGAAAGGGAAGGGAATAAGTTGAATCCTACTCACAGCCATCCAGGAGTAAAAATTGACATATATTTTTAATATACTCTTTTCTCTGTGGACCTAAAATGGACATAAGCTGTAATCCTGTGATAGAGCCCCTCTGAGGTGTTGCAGGGCTCAGTATTTAGTCCCAGCTCCTTGATGTGTTTCTGTGCTAGTGGTGACTGCTGCTTAGAGGAATGAGTATCCCAATTTTGATTAACAAGCTTTTGAAAGAAAAAGCTAATTAAAAAGGTAGAGTCAGTGATGTGGCAGCCCACTGATATAGCTGCTAAGCGGTAAAATTTCCAGAATTTTTGAGCCAGTTGTTAAAGCAGGGGTAGGTTGAAATCAGTGTTGGTGGGAGTACTTATACCACAGAAACTAGCCAAAACAGTAATTAGAGCTTTATTATTTTCTTTGTTTGTTTTTGTTTTTCCTGGAAAGCTAGTTGTTAAACATTCACTAACATACAACTGGGCAAAATCTCATTGAAAAGGTGCAATTCAGGCCAGTGTCAACTACAACTACAATCAAAGCAGCAGAGCAAAACACACCACCTGGATCCATTTCTCCTTCCTGGTTTAAAGAATAGCCTTCATTATCCACAACGCTAGATTACCTCATGGAAAAATAAAAGCTAACCTTTATTAAGAACCTGGAGCTACGAAACAACAAAGAAAAAGTTAACATGAAGTGTGAAATGGCTACGAACACCAAACACCATTTATTTCAGTTGAAAGCACGTAATTTATTAAGAATGAACAAAAAAAGGAAAGTCATCACTTTTCCTCCAGTTAATAATGCCCTCCACTTTCCCTGTCTCCCAATGCTTTGTTCAGTGAAATTCAGAAGATTAAAAAAAAAAATCCTGATACAGCTTTTCCATCCAGAGGTCTTCTTAAAAGCTTTACTTTTCTTAGATTAAACTTAACTTCAAAAGCATCAGCTGTGGTCTCTGTTTGTCACTGTGAGAAGGAATTAAAGTGTTGCAGAGCTAAGATCCTAAGAGTGTCACTTCTTTCTTTCTCCCCAAACACATTTTATTTCACGCAATCCCGTGGTCAAGCAGACCATAAAGAAATGTGTGGAAAAAAGGCTTTTGCATTTTGTACATAAGTAATGGCTTCGGCATCCCAGCATGAATTCCAGGGGTTTTTCTCTCACCAGTTTCAGACATCTATTACAAAAACCCCCAAATGTGGCTCATTTATTTCTCATTTCCTCTTGCTTTATTTATAGATTTGGGTGCCTTGCTTCTTGCTCTGGGGATTTGCATTCTCTGGCACTAGTCAAGGTCAAAGTACAGAGCCTTTGTGTGCATTCTGAGCCCTTTCAAATATGCATTCACCCCCTGGTGCAATGCATCAAGAAAAGATACTTGGTTCACAGTCGACTCACAGGCCCCTGCATATTGTTTGTCTTCTATTGAAGACTAAGCAGCTACATTTTTATTTCAAATTCCACCTAAGTATTTTCACAATAGCTTAAATCTGGAGCTGTCAGAAGACAGGAGACTATTAGATGACCTCCCAGAATCTCTGCCCGTTCCTTGTTTCTAGGCATCGCATTCTAGGCATTGGGCTTCCCCCTCCTCCCCCTCCTCCCCCTCCTCCCCTCTCCATGTGTGCAGGACTGCTCATGACCCAGTACCGAAGGTCACAGGTTCTCTGGCATGAACCCTTTCCCTTTCTCTCTAACATTTGCTCCCCAACCCCCGGGTGCTGTTGTATCCTTAACTCCTGTCTCCAGACCTCAGTGTGTTCTCAGTGAGTTGCTGATAAATAATGTACATAATATGCATAAATGAGAGTGATTGAGAATATATCCACCTTAACAGTAGCCAATTAAGGTGGTATAAAATCTACTGAGAGAGATTGATAATGATCTTATTTAAATAAAATGGATTTCACAGACTGACAGATGTAGTTAAATTTCTTACAAAGGTAGGCAATTTACTGAGCATCTTTGGATCTCTAGGCCAGCTGGCCTATCTGTAAAATTGGGGTGGGATCATAGTTACTCCATAGGTTTGTTGTAAAAATCAGATTATAAAATGTATAGGAAGTGTTTGCTCTGTCACATAGAACTAAGCAAAAAAAAAAAAAAAAAGCGGGGGCGGAGTGGAGCAAATAATATAATAGCTGTTGATCAATTAATTACCTGTGCTTGCAAAGGCTCAGCTTATGTCAGAAAACAGGATATTGAATTCAGACACAGCTTCCACTAACCTCAACCTGAAACACAAAGCAGCAGCCTGGGGCATGCAAGATGCTTTACCAGGAAGGAGGCCCAGATGCTCCCAGCAAATGGTTATGAAAGAAATGGAGGTCAGAATGAAAACCCAGCCCCAGGCTCCCTGACTGAACCCTGATTTTCTTAGCCTCTACTCATTTCAGATTTCCCAGCTGCACAACATACTCTAACGTCCTCAGGGCTAGTGAATCAACGTAACCAAAATATTTGCAGAGGTATCATGCCCCTTCTTTTTTAGAATCCAGCACGGATTCAATGCAAGTTTTTTATAGGGGGGAAAAAAGATAGTTTAAACATTATATATAATTATTAATTATAGGATACATTGATTTTGGAAACATAAAAATGTAGAAAACAAATGAGCTTTTCAGAATTAAGAGAATATTCATACTCATTTCAAAATCAGTTTCCATACTATAAAACCTGTCCTTCTCACCAATTTCTCTCTTTTACTGGTTATTTTGGAATTTAGATGGTTTTCTATACACACACACAAAAATCTGTATGTTGATAAGGTAGATGGGATGTCCGCAAAGGTCAGCTAAGATACAAAAGGGAAGTTCAGTCAAGGAGATGAGAGAAAACTCAGAGTCATGTGGAATCTGGACCCCTGAGATCTACGCACGTGGATGGCCAAGTGACATGAGTACCAATAATGGGACCCTTTTGTTTACATTTGAGCTAAAAGGCTCCTTTCACACATACTTTCTAGAAGCGTACCAATGTGTTAGAGTACCTAACTATCCAGGAAGGGTGAGGATGGGCAGTGGGGTAGGGTGGGTAGTGGAGAGCTGGGTTTAGAGTATGGTGAGAGGGCTAGGAGATTCAAGTAGGACTAGTGACTTCATCATTGACGTGGTCAGGTTTAGACCTTGGCCTCAGGAATTTCAGAATCACAATTTGGGAAGCATTTGGTCCCCACATATAAGACAGCCAAATTCAGGCACCTTCAGGGCACAGACCCAGCTGGTTTAGGGAGAAGGTGGCTACTAGGGTCGGGGTGTCATAGGTACAACTGCCAAGGAAGGCAGTAATGGCTCCTGAGAGCGGACAGACTGATATCCCCTCCTTCCGTGTGATGACTCCCTTTCCTTGCCCTGTCAGACCCCATCCATAGACAACTCAAGAGCTGCCTCTTCCCTGCACGTATCACTATAATACCTAGAATCTGAAGAGTTCTAACTGAAGCCTTGCTCCTGCAGGCCATCTGGACATCGATAAATCTCTCAATGAAGCCTGGCAACTCCTGACCCAGGGGAAAAAGGAAACTTTGCTCTCAGCTTATCGGGTCCTTTCATCCCACTGATGAGTTCCTTCCCTTTCCTGTGAGACATTTTCCTTATATCATGCAAATGGCTCAGAGTAGTAGCATGGCAGCACGTGGACCCGAATCTTATTAATACCCAAACAATTTTATAAATCCCCATTCTAAAACAAAGGTAGGACAAGAAAATTAATATCAATTAACATTCAGATCTTTATCCCTCCATCATTAACCTTAAAAATGTCACACTCAGAACTAGATTTCTGCATTTGTAAACTTAATAAATCAAATACAAATGTTTAAAACCTAAAATATATAATGGTGGTCCTCATAATGGTCCATCTGAGGAGCATGCCTGAGAAGAACAGTATATGAAAAGACATGTAACACATGCCACAATAGAAGCATGTGCGGAGTGTTCTAGGAGAATAAACCCAACCCAGGCAACAACAGGACAGGGAATCTGGATAGGCTTCACAAGGTGAGTTAGCTTGAGCCTAGGGTTGAGAAATTAGTCCTAAGGTTTTAGGCAGAGAAAGCAACACACACACACACACACACACACACACACACACACACACACACACAAGTCAGGAGATATGTGGAACTGTGTGTACATGTGTGCATCGAAACCCTAATTTCTGCTTTCCTTCTGAAGTGCAATAGTCACATAAATTGCCTGATATGAATAACACTCAACATGTTCTCTGACCACTTTAAGCCTAAAGACAGGCTGTAGAATCAACTATTTTTCCCCAATAAAAGAATCACAGGTACCCATATCAGGTCACTGTCATACATATTCAATGAGAAGGGTTATAAGAGTCTTCGCGTCTTCCCAGGGTCACCACCTCTACGTACAGGCAGGCACTGCCCTTATCTTTGGCAATACCACAGGCTCCCAAGGTGGCACACAGCTAGGGGGCAGCTTCCTGCTGCAGTGAGAGCATCCAGGACTCAGAGACCATGTGGCTTCTCTCCTGCCCTGGCCAGGCTCCAGACTACTTCCCCCTGCGAGACTTGCTGCTTGTGACATAACTGGGTCACGCCACAACCACAGTGTGACACTTCTGGGGTCCAAGCCAATCTCCTTCCCTTTCCAACCCATTCACTGCTCAATGGGTCAGTCAGAGGAACAGTAAATGACAAGAAGCTCAGCCAAGCAACAACGGCAAACCCTGATTTCAACCCCCTTTAGGTGTCCGTGGCCTGGAGTATCTGCCTTGAGTATCTGCATACCAAAAGTGAAGGGTCTTTTCACTTTTGAGTATCTTAGGTCACTTTTCACCCCCATGAAATAGTATCACCTTCCAAGCTGTTGTGCACATCAGTAGCGACAGGATAGAACACAGTCCTCGACTTGGGACATCTGAGTTCTAGTCCTGTGAATGTGTGGATCAACTGTGTCACTTTGGAGAAACCACTCATTTCTGTCCCTGGGCTTCCTCATCAGGTAAATAAGGCTGTTGACTCGTCCCAGGCTGCAGGGACTATCCAGCTATCAGAGAAATAAAAGCATTTCCAAAAACCTTAAAACAAGAAATAATAGTGAATTAAGCCAGGAAGTTGTTCATCAGAATATTCGCTGAGACCGCTGAGAGCAAGCAGACCTATTTTCTAAGGCAAGTGGGTCAATTACAGTTGTCACGCTTTTCCATCCATGTGAGATCTGCTGCCTAATTTAGAAGGAAGTCCAGGATCAGAGAAGGTAGGTTCACCCCACCGAATACTAAATATTCATTGAGAGCCTATCATGCACAATGTGCTGTGCTATATATTTTAATTTCAGTGATTTGTCCAAGGTCAGAGAACTGGTTAGTGCAGGGCTAAACTCACTGCCCGCCCTTGCAGCTGCATTATCCATCATCCCATTCCATCACATGCTCTGGAGCCAACTGTTTCCAGTTGGACAAATAACTAAATTTATCTGTTTTAGGCTCACAGCAGTTTCATTTGAAGCTCTACGTAAAGCACATAGGTTTTCCCAGAAATGTTCCATCGAATTTCTCTTTTGGGGTAGGGGCAAACACATTAGTGGCACCAGAAGTTTTCTAAAGAGAATGAAAAAAAAATATATATATATGTGTGTGTGTGTGTGTGTGTGTGTGTGTGTATATTAAGACACCTGCATTCTTAAAAAAAAAAAAAGGCAGCAGGAGCAAAGAAAGCATCAGATACCAACACAATCAGCACATAAATAATTCTACAATAATTGGCAGACGTGAATTCACTGGCTGTCATCCTAAAAAAAAAATCAAGTCAGACCAAAGGTCCAGTAATATGATCCATCTGCCACTCCGGTCTTAATCACTGTGGCTCATTGCTGGATGTTCTCTGTAAGGTGTATCGGCCCAGCTGTGGCCTTAACCACATGGAGATAAAACAAAGAATGGAAAAGAAATTTGGCTCTTGTCACAGAGCATGTCATGCCGATTTATCAACCTGAAATATAGTTTAATCTGCATAAAAATGGAGTCCTGCAAACTGACTGGGATTAATAGGCTCCAGTACTAATTCCTTCTGGTGGTCTCATTTAAATAGGCCATTCATCACCATGACCTCATTTGATAATAGCCTTACTGTAATATTTAATTTTACATTAATTCTGTTGTAACTTAGCCAATGTTCATTTGCAGAATAATCACTAAGGAATTAGCTATGCCCACCCCCACCCTTACTAACATCTCATGAATGCCAAAACAATTAAAGATAGTTGATTCTCATATCTGCTAACCTGTATTGTTCAAGAATTCTGTGTGTTAGGATAAGACAGGCCATAAGTAAAAGGGACATTAACACAGAATCTTTACCTGGACTATGAGGCAGGATATTTATTTTGAGCCAATTAACACATAAAATATGGCTCATTGGCAAACACTCAGGGTAACGGGTCAAATGGCATGTATTAGTTGATTTTTATTTGTGCTAGAGTTGCCAAAGTCATCTATGTGACTATTGCTTCTTAAGCAGAATATGTCTGGTTCTTAGGAACATTAAGGATTCTAATGAATTCTATCCAATTCATTACAATATAACATATTTATGGAGCACATATTATGTGCATTCTGCGCATTACAAAGCTAACATACAGCTGTCCTTGGGAGGCTGACAAAGGACAGACAGTTCGTTCCACATTTCAGTCATGGTGAAACAACAGTGTTTCTACCAACGTGGCCAGGAGTGGAAGGATCAAGATGAAAACTGGCCATCCAGGCAAGAACAACCTAGGGACTGATAATGTTTTTCTTTCCATCTCCTGCTAGATAGATCTCAAAGGGACAACCGGCAATGACACCTGAGGAGAACTTAAAAGCTCTGGATCTGCTAAATGAGCTAATGCATCAGAGGTGTTCTGGGCAGGCAACAGCTGGTGAGATGACCTCAGTGTTTGTTCCAGCACGTTTTTCCCCCTCTTTCTGTAGGTTATACAGATAAGATTGATAATGAAATAACTTTCCTACTTTAGAATTTAGAGTTACATACATTAAAGATTATCTAATAAAAGTCAAGATGAGAGAGGATTGCCCAGAAAGAACAAGTAAATTGCTCACAAGCTGCAGGTAGAAAAAGTGGGTGGTGGCCAGAATCCACGTCTCTTGATCCCTGGGTTCTCTGTGCCTTCGGCCTCCCACACCTCCACATGCTACTTCAACCACCTCTCACTGTAAGTGGCCACCTCGATAAGAACTCACCGTACTGAGACTGTACTGGCTGTTCCTTCTCAATGTCCTCCATTGATTTCTCCTCATTTTTCTAACCTCTAAATGTGGGAGAACCTTCTAACGCAACCCTTGGACCTCCTCCTTCTCCATTTAAACTAACTGACGAGGCCATTTCATCCAGCCAAGGGGTTATAAAATACCACGTACATCCCCAAAATTCTTGGATTAATAGTTAGTTATTAATTCATCTCTTTCCTTCAAATCTCTTAAGCGTTGCATTCCCAAAGAGGTCTTCTGTGAGCCCTCTACATTAAATAGCATCCTGCCCACCACTGCCTGTCCTCCTGATTATCCTTACCTTCTGAATTCCAAATGCATATACCCAACCTCACACTGGACAACATTGCTTGGATATCTAACAGGCATTTCGAACTTAAAATGTCTAAATCCAAACACTTGGCATCCTACCCTTAACACCTGCTTTTTTATCATTCCTAACTTCTTCAGTAAATGGCAATATTATTCTTCATTTTCTTAGTCAAAAAATTATTTTAATCATCCACAGTGCTCCACTTGTTCTCAGACTCAATGTATCAGTTGATCTTTCGGCCTTACCTCCAAAATATATCAGGAGTCTCACCACTATGTACCAACTCCAGGTCCACCATCCCTCAACTGTGCTAATGCAGAAGTTTCCCAACTATCCCCCTTTATTTTCAAACTTGTCCCTCCCTATCTGTTCATTGCATTGTAGTCAATTATCATTTTCAGTCAAAAATCATGTCACTCCTCTCCTCAAAACTGGCCAATGATTCCTCATGTCACTCAAGAAAAGGGCCAAAGAAGGCCTTTTACAGGCCTTCTAGGACTGTACACAATTCTCCCTACCCTCTGACTTCTGTGATTTCCCAGACACTTGCAGGAGCTCATCCTAGGTTTGGTAGACAGCATCAGTCAAATGGAGAACACCAGGTAGATTGGAGATAAACTATGTGGTACTAGTTACTGAGCTCCAAACTAATCTCTTTTCCAAGTGGAAGTATTTAAATGCTGAAAATGACTATTTATTTTAAGATACCCCCAAACTGACAAATGAATAAAAATTTTGTAGTGTCTCATCATCATACCACTTTTATTCCTGAAAACAAGAGCACATCTCAGAAAGAACCTAAATCTTCCCATATTTTTAAATAATACCATCCTAAGGGAACTACGAAATCACCAAGATAGATGAGGATTCTCATTTCAATATTTCAGCATGGCATCACAAGTTATAGAGGTAGAAGAGCAGGCATTTATGTTCGAATTGAAACTGTTAACTTACTGTGAAGGAAGTGAAGGAAATTCCAGTGTTTGTTTGTTTGTTTGTTTAGTCTTGATTTGAGGAATTTCTTATAAAAGTACTGTTTCTCTTCAACAAGAATCCTCTTATTTCGATGGAGGGTCTCAGATGCAAAGAAACCCAAGTCTTCCTTCCCTGAAGACCTAGTCATACTTATTGCAAGTAAGCTACTCAAAGCATAGGATGATTACATATCAACTCACACTGTACACTGCACATGTACTATCACACTTATCTCATTTAATTCCCCTCACCACCACATAAGGGCATTAGCTATTATGCCATTTCATAGAGAAGGAATTGATATTCAGAATATTGAAGTTTCACACCAAAAGTCTTATATGAAGTGGTCAGCAGAGCCAGGATACATATTGAACTTCAATTTTTGAATCAATTTAACCATGCATCTATTAGGAGAATAGTTTTTATGTATTCTCTAATCTGTTGCACCATTCTCAATTCACACAATTTGTAATCATAAATCCATTCTAGTGAAGACTAAGATATTCAATGATGTTTTCAAATAACTGTGTATTAGGCAAACAACCATTTATTTCTAGTAAAAGAAAAAGGTGAATATGTACAGATAATTACTTAGCAGCCATGAAAAAGTTAATTCTTCACTGTCTAATTAGTTGACTAAATTCAAATTCTTATTATTTTTTTATTCACACCACTTTGGGGCCTTCTCATAGCAGAAGTTCCACTTAACATATCCTCAGGAGCCTGCTGTCAACAGGAAAAGACACAGAGTGTGGATTTTCTGCCCAATGCCAAGGAAGCCCCCACATCCCAGTACAGCAGAATGTCCGCAAATCAGGCAGACTCCTTTTTGTCAAAACTCTATAAAAATAAATTAAATGGCTATCATTCCATTACCACTGTTGAATTTTTAGTAAGTTATCTAATCAGTTTTTGTAATCTTTTAAGCAGTTTAAAGCATTTAAGAGGATCTGATGTGTTAAGTTTTAAACATTTCAGTTCCCAATGTTTGAATATTTGAAGACATTCAATTTGTTATAATCATAAATTTTCAGTTTATTTATTGTATAAATGTGATGTAAATGTGTAAAAAACATGTGCTTGTTTTGAGATCTCAAAGATGGTACATGTGTGAAACCACATCCACAGGAAAGCACAAGGAAACATCTAAATACAAGTTCCAATTTCTTCTTTGGCTTTTACCAAGGAGTAAAAGAGAAAGAGATTTACTCTAAAAATACAAAAGAAGAAGCTGGCTGGAGACCACACTCTATGGTATGAACACATGGTTGACACAGATAACACAATATTTAATAGAAAAAAATACTTAAATAATCTAAAACATGTAAAATTATTTACATATGACTTTTATACAGATAGAATACACATTTAATTATGCTGATGACACTGAACTTAAGAAAATTCTTATCTCTGCTGACTTTCTTACATAAATGTGATTTCCCCACCCATCCTTTCAGTATATATGTGTGTGTACACATACATGTGCATATATACATGTATATATGTACACATACACATGCATATACACTAAGTCCTGATAGCCCTTTGATCAGTATAATTCCTACTAGAGAACCCCTACCATTTCCCATTACTGGGGCTCTAAATTCCAAAATTATCTTTCATTTTCCCTTCAACTGTCATGGTAGATGCCATATCTGTTCTTATATTTATTCTTTCTTGCATTCAGTTCCATTCCCAAGACTGTCACACAAGATCAGACCTATATCATCCCTTGTTTCATTAGTTAAATAGTGTATCACCTGGCTACCTGTTTTCCACCTCCTCTTTTTTCTCCATGTAGCATTATATCAGTGGATTATCCTTCGATACAATTTTATACATATTTCATGCTCAAAACTGTGGTTCCTCTTTCCTACTGAACCCTACAACAACAGCTAGGTTTACTTACTCAGTCTATCAATCGAGAAACACTGCCTTCTCCCCATCACTCTTAACTTCCCTTAGTCATAGCTCCCCCTTAGTGTGTGCCAATACCTGTACTCATTCCTGCCACCTGTACCTTTGTTCAAATCATGTTCAAAACGGTCTCCTTAGTCCCTTGCCCCTTGGGTATTGCAAGGCCCATAGCATTTCGGTACCCCTTAGGGCTAGACTTTAAAGTCCAGGACACAAGACAGTTGAAATATAGGGCTTCCAGATCAGCATTTCTAACATATATTCACTTTCATACTAACTCTGTGAGCTGTTAATGTGTATCTCTTTCCTGCACACATACCAGCATTTTGTTTAAAGATGAGTTTGGAAAATACTGGCTAACCCAAAGTCAAACAGGGACCCCCTCTGTGGGATTGGACATGCCATGGCCACTGTATAGTGTCTTCTCTAGGACTATACCATGTTAGCATATAGAGAAGTGGCGTGTATGTGGAAGTTCCTATCTTGATGACTATCCTTCCTGTACTTCAGTCCTAGCAATGATGTCTCTGTGTCATTAATCAGGCAAATGTGCTTTTATGAGGCCTGAAATGCACCTTCACTTCTTTGGAATGGGGCCTCATGCTTTCTCCCAAGAACATGAGTCCTGCTGGCAACAGCAGTCATTTTGGCTGGGTCCATGTCACATGTTCCTCAAAGTCCCTGGCAGTCACCATCCACCCATGGAGACTTTCTCCAAACATCTACTCTTAGAACTCCAACCACATCTGGTTCAGATCCATCACTGCACCCCTCTTCATTTTTGTCCCATGGGGGCAAATCCCAACCATTCAGTTTACAAATTTAAGGCACTAATTGGAAAAAAAATTGGGTGAGAGACTGAGGTTTCCTTGATAAACATCTAACCATCTCTATTCTTAGAAAATCAGCACCTCATTACTAAAGGTGAGGTGTTCTTTCACATATAATAGTTTGCTCATTAACCACCCCAAATAGTTGGAAAAGGTAATATCAATTGTCTCTTACATCTCTGAAAAGGAGATTATAAGAACTGCCAGATCCCTGGAACAATCAATTTCACATTATCAGCTATATTTGCAGCTTGAGGACTTTATAGAGCCTAAGATATGATTGTCATGCACAGGGTATCCTATCTCTCCTAGGCCCTATGACTTCATTAATATTCACATTAAAACATACACAATATTAATAATGAAGGAAAACCCCTATAGAAGGTAGAAGTTTAAATCAGAACAAATCAATAGCCTTGCTTTTGAGAGAAAACACAAAACAAAATAAAAATATCAAGGCACAAATATCCACTGAGTCCTTAGCTAATGGATAGAAATGATGGACTTCAGGGGGCCTTTCAAACAGGAATTAAATTTGTATAGATTCTCAGGGCAGAGACCAGAGATGAGAACACACATTGGGAAAAATAGGGTTGGACATGTAGGATGGTTTGGATTATATAGGCAGGGTAATTTCAACTCCAATGTGCTTTTTTTTTTTGTCCTTAAAAACTCCTTTTTCTTAGAAAATAAATTTTGTCATCATAGACAGCATTTTAATCTCCAGCCCAAGCTCTTTTGCAAGACCCAACATGCTTCTTATCATCTCTTCACACCTGTGACATTTAACATTAAGTTTATGTGTTATCCCTTTAAGAGGCTCTCTGTACCTCTAGTCATCTCCCCCTTGCAGAGAGAAACCCCATTGCTTTTCACAGCCAGGTGTTATTTGGGTTCCTTTCCTGGTTCTGGTGCTATAAGCTGGGAAGCTCAGCTTGGGGTTTAGACCTCACACTTCTCAGGGGGTACTCCTTCAGCCACTGAAATATCCCTCTAGCACTCCAGCTGCTGCCCCAGGGAGCAAAGCCAGCCTCTTGCACCTCGGTACTTCCTACCAGTCTTGTGGTGATGTGGTTTCTCCCACAAGTCCTTGGTTATACAGCTTCTCTCTAGCTGGTGTTCAATTGATTATTCAGGATGATTTTTCTATAATTTAATTGTAATTCTAGTTTGGTCCCAGGAGGAGGTGAGTGTAGCTTCCACCTACTCTGTTGCCATTTTGGGTCACTTCTGTAACATTTAACTTTAATGCCTCTGCCCCTGAGGAGGAGACAAACACATTTTGGCATGAGGAACTTAGCTGCTTGGCAGTATGTCAGCGGGTGGCCTTTCCTACTGACACTGTCTGCAGGACAGCTTGGCTCACATGGATAGGAATAAATTTCTTCCTAAGCTGAACCTGAGATAGGGGATGGGAAATCACGTATCCATTCAGATTTGTTAAGGAGAGAGACTCTTCAAGGCCAGGGGAGCAGAAACCATGAAAACAGACCCAGCATGTTCTCCCTCTTCACTGTGAAAACCACAAGAGCGGCACTGACTTCTGGCCCCTCCTGGGTTTGTGATGCAGTTTCACCCCAAATCAAAGCTGCAGTCTGGCTGGATAATCTCAGCCTTGCAGGTACCATTCCCAGAGTAACCTGTGCTGAAGTTGGAATTCAGAAAAGTTTTTCATTCCTCCACCCTTTGATTTTTACCATCTCAGCTTCACACAATAGTTTGGCACAAGGAACTAAAATAAAAAAAAAAATTGGACTACTGCTTTTTTGTGGGTGGTTTGGGGTGAAATGATATTTGGGAAATATGATGGAGTGTAAGGTGAAAAGATGCTGTAGATCAGTGAACTTAAAAATTTTAAGCTATATAATTTTTGTTTTTTGTTGCTGTTTGTTTTGCTTTTAACAAAACCTTAAGGAGTCACAATCCAAAATACAAATGAAAATATAGCTTCTCTGATTAAAGGAGTTTCATGACAAAAGAACTGTTAACTCCTCCCCACCAAAGCGGCCCAGACACAGAAGTGTGCAGTCCTGAACCTGTGAGGATGGTAGTGAAAAATACTGTCCCATATAGAAGGGTTACTCTAAGCAGAAGTTTCATTATCAGAGTAAGAGGACCAATTCCTGGTAGAGACAAACAGGGATGTGAATTAACCAAAATGCATCTCTATCCAGTTTTCCCAGAATCATTTATTAAAAGCACTATCACTTCCACATTGAGAATTCTTGGCTCCCTTGTCAAATATTAATTAACAAATATATGCCCTGGCTGGTGTAGCTCAGTGGATTGAGCGTGAGCTGCGAACCAAAGCATCGCAGGTTCGATTCCCAGTCAGGGCACATGCCTGGGTTGCAGGCCATGGCCCCCAGCAACTGCACACTGATGTTTCTCTCTCTCTTTCTCCCTGCCTTCCCTCTCTAAAAATAAATAAATAAAATCTTTAAAAAATAAAATATATATGTAAGGGTTTGTTTCTGGGCTTTTGATTGTGTTCCATTGATCTATGTCTTTCATGCTAATACCATACTGTTTTGATTACAATAGACTTGCAGTATAGTTTTAAATCAGGAAATAAGATGCCTCAAGTTTTGTCCTTCTTTCTTAGGATTGTTCTGGCCATCTGGTCTCTTTGTGATTCCACAAATTTTTAGAATTTTTTCTATTTCTGTGATAAATGTCATTAAAATTTGTATAGGCATTGCACTGTATGCACAGATGTCATGCCAATATATCTTAATAAAGTTTCTAAAAAATAAAAAAATTAAAATTCTCAGCATAAAAAAAAACATTTCTACCTATCTGTGTAGTACATTCAGTGATTTTTGAAAAGTAGTTACCTTTATAGCTGAGTTAGCTTGTATTTTGATACTTCATAATTGTGACAGGTAACTTAACCTCCCAAAGTTACTTTGGGCTCATTATCTTTATAGCCTCTTTGTGAGGACTAAATGGAACAGAATAAGAAAAATACCTGGGACAGGACTTAACCTGGATGTACCCCCTATCAACTGTCCATCCCAACCCCAGATGAGCCCACTATTCCAATGAGTTTACAACGCTGCAGAAGACTAGGGCTGGGGGGTATAGATAAACAACTGAGGACATTTCAGGACATTTAGTGCTAAAATAGAACATACATAAAGTGCTGTGGGACCACTGATAGGCAAACAACTGTGTGCATTTGGAACACAGGAAAACCTTCAGAATGAAGAAGCTACTGGTACAGGTCTTGAAAGATGAATTCATTCACTAGACATAGAAAGGAGGAAAGTGGATGTTCTAAGCAAATATATATATGTACACATATGTATGTATATATGTAATGTATACATATATATACATGTGTATATATGCATATAAAAATATATATATACAGCACATGCAAACAGGCAGGGACTTATATCAGGACTCAGTCATCGCATAGGGAGTGAGACCGAGAGACCATGAATCTTGCTGGTCCACGTGTCCTCCAAGCGCATATCAACTTTGGGGCAAAGTTATCAGTACCTGGAGGTAACATTGAAATAATAGTTTTCTTCAGTTTCCATTTGTCTACAAACCTAGGTAAGGGTTCTAGACTTTATTCTACACATAGTAGGAACCACTAAAGACTTTTAAATCATAGCAATATAATTACAACCTAATTTTGTAAAATATAATTCTGGTTGCCTTAGGAATACCAGTTTCAGTGCAAACACTGATGCCAAGGAGATGATGAAGGATGCTATTTAAATAGTCCAGAAAATGATGATAATATAAAAATAGCTCCCATTTATCTTAATATGTGCCAGGGACATTTCCAAGCACATCATTACATTGTCTCGTCTATTTCTCAATGCAATCCAATGGGAAAAGACACGACAATCATCCCCATTTTAGAGGTGAAGAAAGCAAGGCATTGAGAAATTAAGCAATTTACTAAGATCTAGAACTGTTTGGCAGTGGACTCTACCTATGAAAGTAGGAGATCTGACTGATGACAAAAGACCCAAAGTAAAATCAGTATGATTTGATGACATCAGACAAAAAAGTAAGTGGTCGAAGTAAATCATAAGGTTTCTAGCTTAAAAGACTGGTAGATCATAATGTTGTTAAGTGAAAGAAAAAATTTAAAGGAATGAATATATGTGGTAAAAAAAAAGGGAGAAAATTAAGAAAACAGATGGCTAGGGAACTGGCAATGGGGAGCTGTATGCTTAATAACAAATCACTTCAGATTTTTTACAGTGTTAATTTCTTTATACAAGAGTCATAATATGTTAAGAGTTACTTTATATATATACATCATTAAAAATAATATGATGTCCTTTTGAGTTGAATTTGGATTTATGTCCTAGCATCACTTTGAACTCTGAATGATTAGGTTATCACCATACTTGGTGTCTTCGGAATGTCTGAGAATTTTTATCAAAAATTTCAACAAAGAAGAATGAGAATATACATAACTATAAAAACATCAATGGATTAAAATAAATGAAAAAATTAAGGTATTTGGATAATGTTGCAAATATGTGAGATTTTAAAAGAGATATTTTGATTAGGAAGGGGATTTAGACATTACCGAGCACAAACCCCCTTTTTTGAATAAGTAATATAAAATAAGAATGTACCTTTCCTTTTGTCCAAAACTGCCACCTTCCAGGATTTCACCAAAATGACCAACACAAAGGAAAAAAGGAGAGGCACCCAACCCACTCAGTGGTCTCTAGGGCTTTTAGAACATGGAGTTGTTCCTTTGCCAAATCTTATAAATCTACCAGAAAAGTGATACTGTAGACATCAAGGGAATGGGCACAGCTCAAAAAGGAATGTCCCCCAGATGTTCCCATGACAAACCTGGAAGAGTCTACATCACCCAGAATGCAGTGGGCATTGTTATAAACAAACAAGTTAAGGGCAAGATCCTTGTCAAAAGAATTAAAGTACAGATTGAGCATATTAAGCACTCTAAAAGCCAAGATAGCTTCCTGAAATATAAGAAGGAAAATGAGCAGAAAAAGAAGGAATCTGAAGAGAAAGGCACATGGGGTCAACTGAAACATCAGCCTGCTCTACTCAGAGCAGCTCACTGTGTGAGGACCCATTGATAGAAGCCTGAGGTGCTGGAGCCCATTCCCTCTGAATTCATGGCATGATAAGTATTAAAAAAATAAAAGACCTCTGCACTATTAAAAAAATAGTATTAGGTCAAGTTTTGATTCACATATATGTTGGGTTCTCATTAGAGTTAAATATGGTAGGTACAACTGCTGGAGATAAGCTGAAAAGTATTTTCAGTTGATAGACATTTTTAAAAAGACACTAAATTTAAAAATCTGTATTTTTTAATCAGATGATTGTATGCACCTTCCATAACAATGTAATTTAGGAAGGATGCTTTTAGATGCAAATGACAATGGGGAAATTTTCTGTGATCCTTTCAGGAGCCTAAGCTCATAAAGGCATCTTACTGTACCACACCTTGAAGAGAGGTGAACACCTGAGATATATTTATTGATCTAAAAGAGAGAAAGGAAGAGAGAGAGAGAGACCAAAAGAGAGGGAGACATCAACATGAAAGAGAAACATTGATTGGTTACCTCCCATATGTGCCCTAATCAGGGATCGATCCTGCAACCTAGGTATTTGCCTTGACCGGAAATTGAACTCACAACCTTTTGCTGTACACATGATGCTCCAACCCACTAAGCCACTCAACAGAGAAAGTACATTTTGATGCATCTCACAGTTAACATCTTTCCTATTTTAGTATTTCCCCAGACCTTGAATGGAATTCTCCTAAGACAAATATGACTCCCAACAAATGTAAAATATTAGAGCATTTGAAATCTATTCTGAAAACTCTAGCATTAGATGCTACCTTGCCTTGTTTTACTTCCTCTCCAAGGCAACAAATTCCTGGAAAGCAAAGATAATATTTCTGTTCTTTGATTTATTGCACAATCTATCCAAGAACAGGAAACACAGTAGGAGCTCAAAATACTTGAGCTGGTATGCTGTCCTTTGACATAATTTTGTCAACTTGTTCTGCAAATTTACAGAGAAGTAAAAACTATTTCCAACAGGCACATTATTTTAATATGTCATTTCTTAATTATGCTGTTTTAAAAAGACAAACCTGGTTAGTTAGGAAATATTGGATTCATTCAGCAATATGCAGTTGGTGATTCTGGTTTTATGATCACCTTTCAATAAGAAATCCTCTCTTCTTTTTTGTATCCAAACACGGCACTCCATTTTTCTCTCCTAACCCAAGGTGCTTATTAATACCCTGTGGTCCTTTAAAAGGCAGTTCTGTGTTTGTATTTTTCCCCTCATTGTGTATTATAATAAGTGACCATAAATGTTGTGTTGAATTCCAAGTTGCAGTTTCTAGCTAGAAGAGAAACCACTTTTAAATGTGAATGACATTCAGGCCTAGAAAGCGATCTGGTGCAACAACCCATTCTGGAGTTCCCAGTAACTCTGCATTTCTGCCCAGGAAGGGTTTTTGGTTTTTGTCATCTGCAAAAGCAGATGACAAGTGTGCGCACAATCCCAACTGGGGCCAAGAGCATATTATATTATCGGGGTCATTTAGGCTTAACTGAAGTCATTTTCATTTTTGTAATCCTCACCCAAGGACATGTTTTTCACTTTTAGAAAGAGAGGAAGGGAGG